>VOMN01046484.1:0-65934 GCA_014899125.1 Orchestia grillus | reverse complement strand
GGGGGGAGGGGCGAGGGGTGTAATTGGGAGAAACTTATGGCTGATATAAGTATCAGTTTATTGAAGCTGGCTGAGCATACGAGTATTGAGAGCTTGGTTTATGGAAGAAGGTGGAGCTGTAGTGTAATTGTGAGCGTTTATAAAAACAACTTACTGATATAGGAATTGGTTTTTTGAAGCTCTCAGAGTGTAAAACAATTGAGAATTCGGAGTAGAGAGGTAAAACGGTGAGCTAATTTTGTGAGTTCTTAAAATACATTTGATGACATATATACTTATCACTTTAATGAGGCTCGCTCAGCGCTTGGATGAGAGTTAGGGATGGTTAAAGTGAAACACTAGGATAATTATTACAGACGCTTGCAAAATAAGCTGAATATAGTGTGGATTGAGGTTAGTGAGATTTTGGCAAGACTAGCGTTTGAGTGCAGGAATGAACTGAATTTCAACTATTCATTAATCAGGTGTTGTCAGATGCAACGCATTGTGGTAGTACAGTAAAAGCTGATAGCCTCAAAACAACGGTGAAAACGATTCGTTGTACGAATACTAATGATACTGTAAGCTATTTATGACCACTGTATTTCGGCTGAACGAATTGAAGATATGTAATGAACAGTGCTGATAATAATATTTCCATAATGAACGTCCTTCCAGTTTTTGAAAATAATTTTCTAAGCTCAAGCATGTCTGATTGGAAAATCTGGTGCCACATGTATGGCATTTTTCACTTTCCCCTAGTTTCAGTCGCATGTTGAAAAATTGATCCAAAGCGTATATGTGAGCTCCAATTTTCCCCTTATTTTTGAAAAATCGTTCACCTGAAACACGAACTTTCAGACATGAGGCAAATTTTTAATAAGATCAAGTTCCTTTTTTTCCGAGCTTAAAACAAAGGAATGCTAGTTCATATATTTCCTTGCGCGTAAAGCTTAAGGGGCATTGTGAACAAATCAAACGAGATAAAATAGAAGTTGATGATTAGGCCACACGTTTTAAATTTTCGTTGATCGTAGATTTTTTGTAGTTCTTTCACACATGTACAACTTTTTGAATTTCTAAATGACCTCTTGCATCCATACATGTGGAGCGTGATAAGTTGTATGTGAGTACGGAGATCCAACGCAAAGATGAATTATTTCAGCCAGTGGAATACGTTGTGTTTTGATTTTTATTGCAATACATAACTTCTGTTACTTACATATACTTAGAAAACCTTAGTACATTTACATAAGCTGCTTCTTTACCTAGGTATGTTGTATAACATAATACAACTTCTTTCCTGAATTACAATTGTGGTTACGAGGCAAGGAGCTGCTTTCAGATGATTTGCAGAGACAGGAAGTTTAGTTTTTGAAAATAACTATATGGAAAGATACAAAAACCGTTACATTTTCTTTTATGTTGGTAATATGGAAAGCAAGCCAAAGTTCTTGCCTTTCAATTTATTTGGTTCCCGTTTCGAATCTTTTAATAGAGGACTGTAATTAATGAATTTTTAATGAATTAATCTAGTCGGAGTTTATTGTTGAGATACTTTTCATTTCCTCGTCCATGACGTTGACTGAGCTTGTTAACGCAGAATGGCGCTGAAGTTTCATCCAAACTGCCTTTAAAATCTGCTCTTAACATTTCATTCGTATTTTTTTCACTATCACCTTCTGAACAAAAACGAAAATATGCGTTTGTATTTTATTAAAAAGAACATTTTGGGGAAGTTAATGAGGTAAAAATTTTTGCCGGAAAAATGTAATTTTTGACTGAAGTTTATCATTTTCGTTGCCTTATTTTTAATTCACTCTTGATTTTTTTCCACAGATGGCGACAGAAGCTCCCAGGAAGGGCAAATCCATCGGGAGGTAAAATCTCCAGCAACTAAAAACTAAATATTCGAAAGTCTTTTATTATCACCTCACTGAAAATAATTTAGCATTTTATCATCGCACCGATAACGTCTTACATCCATACTTGAAAGATTTATTTCCAGTCAGCGTCAGAGGTATATAAACAAATATGCAGCACTATAAGACTCTTTACTTTACTTTATACAAATGAGTTCATTAAAATTAAACTTTTTCGTCGTTCTGAATAGCCAATTCAAAATGAAGCAGTTATCTCAATGTTCGCGCTATACGAACTTGAAGAGAGCTATTGCTGAATGACTGTGGACTTTCGGTTAGTCTTTTAAATCTTCGATTTCGCAAAAAGTTTTCGACAAAGTATCAACATACCACTGCTCACGAGCAGTTTGAAAGCAATGCCTAAGAAATTGGTACTGAAAATATGCCATCAAGCAGTAAATTCTTGGGAACGAATGAGCAAGATACTATTAAGAACCACTAAAATAACTCTAATTTCATCAGCACTTTTTCATTGCGTGGATTATTTTCTTCCATTAACATCCCCTCCTTCCATAAGTGCTGGAGGATGCGATCCTTCTCTTCCATTATGATCCTCTTTCCTGAACTCAACCATTAACCGAAAGGCGCATCACAAGCATTGTAATCGAGATTCAGTGGTAATGTTGAATGCTGTCATATTGATCGATTCGCCAGAACCGCACCAGACGCTTCTCTCGCAGGCCTCCAGGGAAGCCAAGCGAAGAGAGAGAACCGCAACGCAACTTTCATAGCGATTTATTAATGATGGAATCGTGGTCGAGCTTCCTTCAATTCGTGAAAAATCTACTTGGAACAGAAATGTCATGTTCATAGAGCGCACAAGAAATGATTTTTTAGCAAATTTGTAACTTTCGGGAGCGTTTTTTTTGCAATGCGTGACGCGATGTTTGGTATTAAAGCCGTATTGGAATTTTCACTTGTAAATTAAAATATTTTCTTCGGAGAGCTCTTATTGTGTTCTTTTTCCATTATCCTTAGTCACGTTTTCCTCTCGGTACTGGGGAATGAATAATGAAAAATGCTCATCACCGATAAAAATAGGATTTCTGAGACTCTGAAGCCGCAGTTCTTTCATTTTTTCAGTTAATCTCCTTTAAACATCTGGAAATTTTATGCTCTACGCCTCTATTAGGTAAAATTCGTCTTTTAAGAATGGAAAAGATGTTTCATTAAAAAAAATTCGACTACTTATCACAATGTACACATACACGACATGCCAAAAAACGTTGATTACAATTTTTGTGCACACTTAAGAGCGGCGTGGCGTAACACTTTTCGTGCAGAAATTGAATGCGACAATTAAGGGCTGCCAAACCTCAAAACCTTCCGCCCAAAAAACGAACTCTTCGCTCGCTCATAATTATGACTGATAATTATAATCGACTGAGAGCGGAGACCATTCCTTGATGCTAGGGAACGACACTTTGTAAGAATTGTTTTTCTTATAAAACGAAGCAATTTGTCAAACTACGAAAACTCTTTCATCTCTCATTCGTATTTGAACCGTATGAAATGTGCGTATAAATTCGGAATTATATACTTTTCTTATCACAAAGCAGTTCGAAAACTACGCTACTTTTCTTACGGGTAAATGAATAAGTGGTAAATAAAATGAGTATGTAAATTTTCATGGTCCTACTTAATAGCGGAGCAACTATGAACTGTGATGGCTTGTACTTCTTGTATCTGCTCCCAGGATGCGGACGACGTACGCGTTAAAACGTAAAATATAACAAGGATAGGATTTAATGTCTAGGCATGAAGCACTAAATTTAGAAGTATTGGCACTTGAAAATGCGTCCACTCATTTTCAAGTAACTATACTGTGCAGATAAATGTGAAACTGTCATGCTACTAAAAAAATTTCTTCTATTGAGATTTTCAACATAGTAATCAAAACTAAATCCATCGTCTAACTGAATTATTTTTAATTCAACTTAAATGATTTCACGTAAATTTTACTTAAGAAACGACTTATGTAACTTCTAGTTCTTCGTCAGCTAATATATAATTATATTCATTTCTAAAGATAATTCGAGGGACTGCTTCTGAGACTTGTTCATTTTTCTCAAGCTTTCAAGTTGTTCTGAAGTTGTTATGCAGCTCGCTTTCAAGGGCACAGCCAGTGTTAAGATTGCGCATGACACCTCAGAAGCTTGGGAAAAATTTAACTAAACACAGAAGAAATTCCTCAAGTCCTCTTTAAAAGTGTACCCTGGGAGTTTTAAATTTCAAGAAATAACTATATTCGATACTTCTCATCTGGTGTAACAGACGAACATATTTTCTATCAGATTCAGCGAATAAATATAGTTCTTGAAGACAGTGCACATGGCATTACCTGGGAAAAAGAAGAGATTCAACTCTCTCACATGCGGGTTCTTGTTATGGCAGCGTGACACCTAAGACCAACTCCCGCTTCTGTCTGGCTTTGACGAGTATTTCATGAATTAAGTCAGCTAGGCTGAATCGTATGTTGCACTCAAGCAGGATGATTGCTCGAGTAGCGATTGGAATAGCCGATTCTTTAACCAGAGTCAAGAGTGGTGTACAATTTTTATTCAGAAACGAATTATTTCATTTTACACGAATGACTGAAGTCTCTTCAAATTGGGAAGGCCCCAAAATAAAAGCAAGGGAAAATTTAGTATGATATATTTCACTGATTACTCCTCCCTTGCCTGCAGTTTCTTGATCGACACGTGAGCGATGCAAGCTCGAAGTGATACAGAAAAATTTAGCGCCATGCCTCTCTCTGATCACTTCAACGATTTGAATTAAAATTGAGCTCTGGAATTATAAAGTTACTTGATTCCTAACGTCTCCACCTCAATAAATTCTCAAAAGACACTTCTGTCGCACACTCGCGAGAAAAATTATTGAGTGATTTGTACTACTACTAAGCCACAGTTTCAATCAGTATATGTAACATTCATCAAAAATGGTGCGGCACAAAAATAATGACAGATAATTTTCTAAGTTCATTGCTATTAAAAATAATTTCAGAAATGTCTTAAATCCCATATACAGGAAAACTAAAACTAATTTGTTCGAAAACTAATTGTACAAATATTTTAGCGAGAAGTATCAACACCTGAAAAAATGTCTTTTATTTAAGAGCAAGTAAAAATCCAAACATTCATCGTTTTCGACACATGGAAACGTAAAAGTTAGAGGTTTCCGCTCGTGCGCTCGAAGAACGTGCGTCAATATCTAGACCGTACTTTTCCCAATCCATCGATGGGATATTATGAGCTTGTACCATGCATGACCATCGAGGTTTCCAGATTTGATCCCATTTGATCCAGACCTCTGCGGCCACGTGAAAAGTTTAATTCATAGAGCCCTTGTGAGACATAAATGGATATTTTTGAAAGGATAGTTGCTGTGCTGGACTCTGTGCTGGACTCGGTACCAGACCTACGTTGACGTAGCTGGAGGACTTTTGCACACTTATTGTAATTCTACTCGCGAAATAATGTTCATGTAGTCAAATGAGCTTCCATCACCTACGACTCTGAAGACTCCCCCCCCCATAGTTACTGTGCATAGATAGACTACTCGACTTCGAAATAAGATACCTCGAAAACGATGAATGCTTGGATTTCTTCATATTCATGAAAAAACCGTTCTTTTGTGTTTTCACACATATGTACGGGAATGATTTTGCGTACCATTAATTTTCTCTTACCCTGCATAATGCATGGTGTTTTATAGCCCATTTTTTCAAGTTCTCGGCCATGCCCACAAATTTGGCCTCAAAATATTTGGAATGCTGTCATTTTTTCACTCAGTTCAGGCACTATACATTATGAACCGCAAAAAAGTACACTCGATAGTTTCGGAATTGAACCAAATGTTGAAGTTTCTTGTTAAATGGTGATAACTCGTGTCATACGTAGTACTTTGGTGATATTTTAATGTATTAAATTCTAAAATTATCGAGTGTGCTTTTTTGTGGGTCATCCCGTATACAGCGGTGCTGCTGACGCCCTAACACATCATCATGCCGAGATAACATGGCTTGTAATTATAATACAACTAATAATAAAAATTTACCCGAGTAAGTCTTTCTTTCTGCATTAAACTGAGGTAATATTTTTGTTATTTTTCCCAAAGGAATCGTACGAGATGCTTCAGAAAAGGAATCGTACGAGATACGAAATCAAGAAAAATACCGTACTTATTTTTAGCGCAGTACGCACGCAGGATAGAACTGAAGTTGTGTTTTGCTTTTCTGAGGCAGCATCGGCGAAATGAAATTCGACGTAAAAGAAGTACTTGTAGTGGTCTGGAAAATCGTCACGCCTCGCATGCTGTATTTAATTGCAGATGAATGTGCGATGGCACGTTCTAGCACGTGCGAAAATTACAGGCCGCAGAACTTGAGCTCAAACGAGCAAGTGTTTGACTGCACTGCTGCAGAATCCACTCAGGTGACAATTTCTCAATGAAACAAATCGATGTTCGATAACTGCAACACCTGAGTTGAGGCTACTGATTTTAAATTATTTTTGTGTGTAAAAAGCGCATCGAGGAGAAGAACAACGCAAAAACGCTCACAACCACCGATATGGAAGGGAGAATGTCAGAAACTGCTACGTGGGCACCGCGATACGAATTGAGATTTATGGTTCATGTGTTAATGAATAATATTTTCAAGCAGACTTGTGCAATCAAAGGGGATTTTCAAGAGGAATTTATTGTACAAATTACTTTTTTCGTTTGGGGGGATTGTTCTATAGTCGACCAAGATAAGTGATGCACGAATAGCTAGATCTTCACAGTCATGATGTTGGAATGAGAACGGGATAAAATTTTAATTCAACGTTCAACATCAAAATGAATTGAAACCGAATGCTAAATAATAATTCTCATGAAAGTTCCTATTTTAATTAGAGATGGGTACTGGCAAAAACATTTCTTTTTTATCTCTAAAATTCAACTGGAAACAGTTTTTCAATCACGGACTTTTCTTGTTCTAATTCGTTAAGCATTACAGGCCCCTCAATATTCAACGATGCAGTTCACAAAAACATATAAGCCTCTGACATGTCAACGGGGTTTTTCAATATCAATAAGATAATCAAGACTCGATTCTACAATTTGTTGAATTTAGGAATATCCACAACAACAAAAATCATTGAAAAGAGCTTAGGAAAAACGCTAAAGAATACATGTATCGCTCGGATTCTGATTGGCTGAACTTGCAATAAAGGCTTACCAAGCATCACAGCTCCCAAAGTAATGGAATAGGTGTACAGTAAATGTTCCTGCGGGGGTTCCAATGTTCAAACAGAGTGAAAATATCCCACACGAAATAAGTAAAAAGCTCCTAACATCACTCAATACCGCACATAGGCTAAGTTCAGTACATAAACGGACCGATATGTCGAGGTGTGCATTAACGCAAGACACGAAAATGAAGGGGGCAAAAAATTGCACCAATTATGGTAACGACGAGTGGTGGTAGTAGGAGTCGAAGTAGTTGTAACAATAGCAGTAGTAGGATAATAGCAGCAGCAGCAGTTGTGGTAGTAGTAGAGGCAATAGCGGTGGTAGCAACAGTAGTAATTCTAGTAGTATAGTGGGAGTAGAAATAGGGGTACGAACACTTAAGTCAGCCTATCGTACCGATGTTTATATACTTACGTATGCATATGCTTATTTATGGGATTTAATACTAAATGTCTCCTAGTAAAATTCAAAGCCCCTTCCAATAATGCTAGTCGCAAATATCCACGTAAACTAAACTCAAACATAGCAACTAATGGCGCTTTGTACGTTGTCTGATAACGCTACAGTGCTACACATTAGACCCGTGCCAACACACTTTTGATTCATTAGTATTACTGCGGCACGCGAGGGCTCCTACGTAACTGCGACGGGTGGGATAATTAATGAAGTGTCATTGGCTTAGACGCACATTAACTGTCACCGGATAACACCGTTATTCCTACACCCAGGCCATTATCGAGACTGACTTGCAACATACGTTCGCCAGTCCATATCAAGTTTCCACATCCTCAATCGAACCGGCCCCACACACATACAGACACACACACACATACACACACTCAGAGGCGCAGAAACGAAATGACACCTGCATGATCATCACTTGGGAACCGCTTCGCTTGTGCTATTGATATTTTTTTGAAGGTCTCGTTTCATTACTCCGGACACAACACCTGGTGCAATCGCCTCTGTTTCGTTGCGTGGGCAAAGAGGAAATTGTGAAGATGTGTTATTTAAACCGAAATTCGTTATTTACTGTTATAATGTCGTGGAATAATGAAAATTTGTGGGGTGTGTGTCCCTGGATACTGAATGTTTAGTGACCAATTGCTGCATCTTCCCAGTGTAGCGGAAATCTATGGATAGGCTCACTTCGACCTAATTTTATTTCTTTTTTGTACGATCAGAGTGAAAATTAATCGAAAATCTGAGACTCGAACCATAATTACTCACTCATAACAAATGATTCAAATATAACTGTAACTACCTACTTTGTGGTTGATTGTAGTGAAATATTGAATGTACCATTTCTATCCCGTCTTGATTAGGTTGAGACCTGTGAGATGATGCTTCGTTACCTTTGATTTTATCAAATTTTTAACCATATCATCAAATCACATCGGTGCAAATGCACAAAAATGTTGAAATGAGAATTAAATCCAGACTTGCTGGATCAAGCTGAAAGTTTTTTGAAAATTGAAATCGCATTGATTGGGCATTGATGTAAATTATGATACGCATGTGTACACAGATATAACAAATATCTCAAACTCATCCAAGAAGACTGTTTAAACGCCCAAGAGTTTCAGTTCTAATGATATTACTGAAACTCCCTCGTCTCTTACTGGTACGAAATTTTCATTGCAACCTATGAATAACAATGATTAATTACGTGTAATACCTAAATAATATGCCCATAAAAACAACAATGAACCTAGCGGTGTTGAAAAAAAACATCTACTCTTCCCACCAATGTTATTAGAGACCGCTTTTGGTTTAATTTTTTCATTCGTAACAAAGTTAATACGATGACATTAGGATTGATGGTCCTTCTCTCTGTTGTCGTATGACATTATTAAATGGGCTCGAATCATCTTTGAAATACTCATTAAACGTAATAAATCAACTGGTAGAAGTGCCAGAAATGACCGATTATTTTCCTGCGAGAAATGCCACCGAGGAACAATTCGCAAACATCTCTACGAGACAAGCTATCAGGACCACACAGGCAATGAAGTCATTCGCGCTGAAAACACTCGGTAAACATTCGCGTCTCGTTTCAAGTTAGCTGCTCATGGGAAATATAAGTCCCCTTAACCAAACATTTGGCCCACTAAACACTCCCATAAAGCATCCCTTAATCGCCTCATGCCCAAACCATTTACGCAGGACCCGATTACACTTACGTTTCTCAAGCAGATGATTTCTTCCGTTCAGTGAATCAATTTAGCTGCTCCAGCATTTTTAGGTAACTCACGGTTATCCAAAAGCATTCGTGTATTATGACATGCGTTTAGGTTATTATTCAATTGATAAGGCACAGAGGATGGGTCAGTTTTTGAGATGTTCTGAACGAAACTCAAAGGGAGGCGAGCGAAAGTCTCCGTCTCGTGGAGGTATCATAAATTCGACGGCAATGAGGTAGCGAGCCAGGGCTTGGCCGGAGGTGGCTTGAAGAGACATGTTTATGGTTCTTCTGTTTGCAGGAGATCCGAGGCTGCTCGTCCCAAGTGTTATTTAATGGAGTGATAACACCTGCATCGTCGAGATCAATTGAAGAAAGGGGGCTCAGATTGGAGGATTGCTGCTCGACACCCAAAGCTACAAATTTTTGGAGCAAACTTTGCAGATTTCGTTGCCCCAATACTTAGGTTGTAAGTGTTGGCGTATATTGAGTTTGAGATAGTGTTGGAAAAAAATTAAAGTTAAGTAAATAAAGAATAGTGTAAAATATTCGGATACATATTCTTGATGAGTCAAATTCAGATTCCGTTGAATTTTATCCAATGAGATAACATTTCTTGCTCTAACGAAATGCAAACCCTTCAATTATATGACCTTTCATTTGGTACAGAAGTTCCCCTGATGTATATTTATATGTATTTGCAAATACATGAGAAAATGGCGTCACACACATTTTTCTCAACGCAAAGCTTTTGTCCGTACGAAAAATGGTTGAGAACTTTTCCCTTTTTAGGAATCGACATTTTTCCTAAAGTTCATCATAGAATATTATGGTCAAAACTGAAAGGATTAAAGAAAAAATTCGAATAAAATAACTGACAGATCATAAACAATACTAATCGAGATCGTACGTTTTCGAGTAATTCGTCGTGGTATAATAATTTATAAAAAGGTTGCAACTGAATGTAATAAATACTAAGATTTGAATTTATGCAATAACCTTCTAATTTTTTAAACTATTTTCCTCCAAACACCCCTCAATACCAGTGAAAAATTATACAAGCCAATGAAAAACACCAACGACACATGCATTTCTAAAATTTGCTCTAAGAGTCTAGCAACTAAACTATAAAATTTCCTCACCAGAGAACGAAAGTTCATCGCCTATATTTGGCCCCATCAAAGCCCCATAAAGCAGAGCCCTTGAACTTGGAAGCCATAATTTGTGGGACTCGAAAGACCCCGTTTTCTATCACGTGGTTTGCGCCTTCACCGCGGCGTGGGAGTTCAGAATTTATGGAGCAGGGGTCCCGCGGATGGACAGTAACACTGATACGACTGTGATGTAACTAATTGCTCATGGTTTGATGTCTTGAGTAGACGAACAACGGAGACAGATGTTTGTCGGAGGCTCAGTCTTTTTGCTGGTTCAGTCAGAGAAGCGGATGAGCTGTAGGGTGGTCATGCAATTTTCAGGCTTTAAAAAGTTGTTTCTTCGACAGTATCGTTGGGTAAGAATACGAACCCGAAACCTGGTAATTTTCTTCTATCTAAATCCTGTAGAGCGCGCGGAGAGTCGGATGTATCAAGCAAGCAAGCAAGCGAGCGAGCAACACTGCATGGGCTATTATTTTATACCAGCGAGACCCGTGAAAATTTCACGAAAATTTAGATAAAATTTAGATAAACCAGCCCATGAGAAGTGGTTCTCAAGTATTGGGTAGAGATTAAAGGTTCAGGGCAGAGATAGTCCGGCCTTTGAAGCAATTTTCTTCTTGATGATGCGAGTAGTCTGAACTCTATTGAGGGAACTGAAATTGTGCCGCGAAGACTGGCTTTTTATAACAAGACATGCAACCCGTATACAGGATACTTAGATAGAGACCTAAAATTTCACTCGCAAAGTGGCGAAGCGTGACGTGCGAAGATAGAAACAAGCAGAATTATAATATAAATTTGGATTATGAGGTCTTATTTCAGTGAGGTAACACGTTCCTAAAAATATTAACGAGAATGTTTGTGTTTCTACATCAATGCATTCGCTCATTTAGAGCAAGCATGATTTTTTAATGATTGAAATAGGTAAATTGGCAGTGAGTGGGCATTAGAAATAATTTTCACATGTTCGGTGCTACTGGAGAGCGCAAAGAAGGGGATTCACGACTTTCAGAAATTACCTTGCAAGGAAAATGGCCAGGGAAAGAAATGAATCGTGAAAACGGCCACTCGTGAAATGAAAGGAGAACTGTTGTGAAAACCTATGTACTCTATGATCTAGTGATGGGTATTTGACAGTTTTTTTAGTTGCTTGCAGTTTTTGTTCAATTGCTTTCATATGTTTCAATCAAATTTGATTGGATAGAGAAAATTTTAATACATTTATATGTCGAACAATTAATAATATCGTAAGCTAATAACGCAATCCATATTATACAAGATCTGTAAAATAACTGACTTATCCTGCATTTTATTTTCATGGGTAAAGTTTTTCTCGTATATTCAGTGGAAATGTTACAGAATACGATTCAGAAATTGAGTTAGGACGGAAATGGGCTCAAACATGCTATGTAATGGCGTCCAACAAACCAGCAAGATTACACCCGAAGCTGGACCATCGCAATAGGAGTAAATCATATCCAGGAAGTGTCGAATGGATAGGTCCTGTGAGAAGCCACTGGCGCCTCTACTTCAGTTGCCGCAAAACTGGACTAGCGAATATTGCAGCTAATTCGAGGCGAACATACTGTAAGAATCCGGTGATGTGATTAATAAATCTTGTTACAGAATATGGAAGCAAATCGTAAGTAAATTTTAGTACGAAAATGAAATTTTTTTAGTCGTATCTGGCTTACAAATTTAGTCGGTTTTTCCTTTTATATCTGAGGGGCCGCAAGCGTTCATGTCTTGATGTACTTATTTAACTACAACAAAATTTGAAGGAAAATGTTTTGGTAGCGTTCGATATTGACGTAACTCGAAAGTATACGTGCTCCCTAGTGATGTAATATGATTGAACTCAGTGTTATCAAAATTGAAAAATAAAAACTGAAAAAAATTCTGAAACATAAAAAAGTAAGATATGAGTTATTTGGCAAGTTTTCTGCTTTTTTCGCTCCTCAACTGAGGGCAAAGACAAACCATCTTGCTGTTACAAGAAAAAAGCATGAAGTTACCCGGAAAATAAATAAATACACACATAAGATAATTCAAAACATTTAAAAACGAGCATTATTTTAAACTACAGAATATACATAAAAATACACTAATGGTTATGATATAGGTAAAGGAAATATTCTACAGATGTCATCGCTCATAAATCTGTGAAGAAGGTGCTGAAAAGCGATCATTTTAATTGATAGCCTGTCAGTAAAAATTGTTGAGAGTATTGATCAATTTTCCATTTTTTAAAACCCAAACCAATTGTTATTAAACTTTCAGAATCATGCACTCACATCCTGCCTTGAGTTATTGTTTGAAAAGAAAAGCTAAAATTGCTAAAACCTGTTTTTCATAAAATGGGAATGCAAATTGAAAGCGTAAAAAAATATCCCGTTGAACCGCTGAGCGAAACTGTTTTCGGAAGACAGAGCTACGAATGAAAAATGAATAAATGAACGAATTTTGAAATTTTCTTTGTATCGTCAATTTTTCTAAATCGGAGTTCTCTGAACGTCATCGCTGCTATGCTGTTGCATGTTTGTAACGCCATCAAACTATTTGAAATAGCTTTTTTTGCGGAAAATACCTAGACAAATAATAGCACTCACAAAAAAAATCTTCAGAGCCAGAATCTATTTATTTTCAATTAGTTATCCCTTACAAATTGTATCGGAAAAATCTACGGATTCTGAAAAGAATATTTAAGTTACTTTCTTGAGAATCGATATTGAATCTTCATTATATATGCAATGCGTTTATCTGGTAATGGATGAAAATAAAACTTTCAAGATCCGAATAAAAGTTTAACAGCACCATAAGCACGGAAAAATATTTTCGATAAAAAAACATTTCAACAGGCACAATGAGATTCTTTAGTGCGTGATGTCTCGGATATGAAATATCAACGCTTCAGTTGCAGTCAACTCGACGATTTGTCGGTAATGAAATTTGTCCAGAAGTACTTGACACTCGACTTTCCATGTTCCAACATGCATGCCACGAATTCATCTAGCATACAGTTGCTGCTAAAACCAAGCTTTATAAGTACAATATGTATCTCAAGAAGGTGTAGTTCTCGCTGAAACATTCACGAATACTTTTTGTTAATTTGTTAATTACAGCGTATGGTGGCAGCTGCTAGCTTGCTATCATAAGTGACAAACTAAAGGTCGAATATTACATAGCCGTGTTAATATGTAGCATTTTCTGAAACTCAGTTAGCTTTCTTCCTTAAAGTCAATGTGTTCGTTGAATTCTCATTTCAGATGATTAGCTTTAAAAATATACTTTTCTACGTGTTTTTCAATTGCATGTGTGTTTGGCAATCTCAATTTCTTGGATGTAAATCTAGGAATCATTTTTGTATAAATGTGGGGAGCATATCTTGTCTAATTAGCGAAAGAGATTGAAAATGCTTAGTGAAACTCTCAGGTGTATGAAGAATTAGGAGTCAAAACCAACCATCATAATACTTGTCTTTTTAATTAATGAATTAAGCATGAAATACTTAGTTCTTTTAAGTCTCTTGACTCATTCTGAAACGATGAATGTTTTAGTTTCTCGTTGCACTTCAAACGAATTCCATTCAGCAATATCTCAATCAGAACTAGCGCACGGACTCAAAGTTATGAAATTCAGAGGATGCAGGTACGCGATGACAAGTTACAACACAAACGGGGAGTCGAAGTCGGGTAGGTTTCAATACGCTAATTCACGGAGGAAAATGCGAGGTAAAAAGTGGTCAGGCAAGGATAAAGAAAGCCTTGGTGAGGTGTGAGTGCAGTCGTGCTGCGTGTGTTTAGGAGGAGCCTAAAGGGGGCCGGTTCTGATGTAGGCGGAGACTGCTCTGAGGGGTAAGGGGGTGGTGGCCTATTCCCGGGGCAAGACCGTGCCGAAACTGTCAGTAACTTGTAACTTTGGAGCAAGGTGGAGTGGTCGGAGTATAGTGTTCTCTCTCGCTCTGAAGCTCTACCCCCACCAACCCTCTCTCGAAAAACCTCAACTGCTGCTGCAGCTGCAGCCTGCCGTCTTATTTACGGTTGTTTATAGTTGGTGTATCGTCACATGAGCTCTCAGTGAGACTTCGCTCGCTTCCAAGGCTCGTAATTTATCCCGCTGGTGCATGGTGAGGAGGCGCGGTCGCGTGCTTACCATTAGATGGTTTTCGGCCACAGTGTGCCCACACAAACTTTATTGCCTCAATAACAATAGTGAAGCACTTGTGTTGAACGCCGCCACAACCGGAGGGGACGATTTCAAGCCCCTTGATTCGGTGTCACAACCATCTACGCAGTGATTTAATTTCCTGAACTCAAATAATGAATCTGTATAACGAAAAATGATTTCTAAACGTAGTTTCAAAAAAGATTAACTTGTGGTTAGACCTCGAAAGTGATCAGTGACGGGTTAAAATAAGAAAACAAAATGAGTTCATATCAATTTGTAAACTCGATGTCTGCTTGTTACGGCCGGGTGCAGGACGTGAGCGCCGTAGCAGCTGACTACTACGGAGCTGCTATGAATAGTTACGACACATGTTATTCACCTCCGCTGCAGCAATATGCAGCTTATACACCCACAGGAGCCACTGCCTTGCCCAACGGCACCCCAGCCGCAGACTTTTTAGCGTCCACAGTAGCTGCCTCCTCTTCTGCAGCCACTGGAAGTCTCGGTACAGGAGATGAAAGTGGGAGTTCAACTCCAGGGCCGTCTGTTCATCCTCGATTGCATCAGCCTTCTTCATCTCCCGTGTCTACTCCTCAGACCAATACGACATCGGGAACCTCAAATAATACGTCGTGTAAATTCGCTCCCACTCCCGAATCGGGGACTAATCCTGTTGGATCTCCGCAAGATCTTTCGGTGTCGGCTGGAGGACCTGGATCAAGTGGGTCCACGAGTGGCTCTGAGCAAAACACCCCCACCAGTGGATCAGGAGGTGGTGGAGGAGGAACCTCAGGTGGTGCAAATAACAATAGTGGAGGGAACAGTGCGTCAGGAGGTGGAAGTGAAGCAGGAGAAGGAAGTGAGGCTGGAGATTCCAGCGCCGGTGGATCGGGGTCAACTACCAAGTCCAACCCTCACATATACCCTTGGATGAAAAGAGTTCATCTCGGTACGAACAGTAAGTGAATCGTGTCTTGTTTTCTAAAATATTCGCAGAAAATTTTCGTGGTGAACAGTAAGTGGTGAATGTATATTTTCAGCTGGCTGTTTTGTTGGTAGGGGGTAAATGTCCTTCCTTCACGTCAATGTAAAAAATACTGTACACTCAGGCAGCAAGTCCGCAGGGGCAGGAATTTTTCTTTAAGTTAATCAGTTTTGCAACCAAGTTTATTGTACATAAACTAGATAAAGTGAAGAAATCACATTCTATTAATTAAATTTTTCTGAATTCAATTAGGAACAAACTTCAGTAGAATTTTCCTAAGGTTTCTAATACAAAGAGTGCTCGTGGACTATGCAGAAGCAAGTTTTCACCATGAAATTTTCCTATCAAAATAAGTTATGCAGTGGCTTGTAAACCATCGCATATGTTTCGTTTTTCGTCTTATACTTCATTTCGCTTCGGAGTAAAATTCGCGTTACAATCGTAAATTCTGGTAAATAAAAGTTCACATCATCGCAAATACCAAAGTTCTGCACCAAAAAGAACTTCCACATCTCCATTAATTAACGCAGCAAAATACTAGCAAAAATGTACGTACGAAATTTCTACAAATTTAGTTAATACGACTGGAGGGTAGAAGGGTAAACGAATACTCGAATCATCATTTTTGACGTGAGAATTTCACGAAATTTTGTAATGAATGCTCTCGAAGAAGGATTCAATAAAACGTAACTTGATTTTCTCCAGCATGCAAGAAAGTCACGTGCTATTCTTCGTGCTGAACTGCGACGATACCTGTGTTCTTACCATATTTTTAGAGTCAATCTATCGCTTCGGGCCATTTTTTCCAATTTTTCTAGGATACTGTCCACAAATAGAGCAGATTCAGACTAGCTTGAATGAAAATAGAGGAACGTTTTATCATTTTATGACTCGAATAACACTGGATGAATATAGTTTACGAGCAGCTGTACCTTGCACTCAAAATTCAGCAAACAGTTCGTCGAAAGTGTCATAAAAATACAATCGTTAACAAAGCGGTTCAAGTCCTGGCAAAATAAGAAATATGGTACTCTATTTGTGAATTTTAAAAGCTATTTATTCGTCAAGGTTTATCGGTTTCCACATCCAGCTTTCGGTATTTTTTTAACGCAATATCCCATGGAATTATTTCAGTCTATTTACTTCAAGCCACTAAAAATAAGATACGAATTACTAAAAGCACAAAAGTTTTTCTTTTGGGCAATAAAGTTCTTTCAAAATGGACGCGGATTTTATTGAAACATTTTAAAATGTAGTTATTTTCTGATAATCGTAAACTTCTGCGTGTACAAAACCACTATTCACGTAATATTTACTTGTTTTAACAAAGAAATTGCGTAGAATTAAAAAATATGACAAGGGATATATCATTTACGAAAATCATGACGGACTGCTGTGCAGCTTTTTATTTCGTTTCCGTATGGTCAACAATTTTTAGAGGAAACCTTTTGCAGTTTACTGTGATGAAAATTTATACGAATTACCCGCGAACAAAAAAGTTTTCACCCAAGTTGTTCTCATTGAACGATTAAGAAAATTTTGCCATCCGATTTCAGTTTCCATGATTTAGTGCGCTTGAATAGTTTTAATGGAATTCTGCACTGAAATTTCAGTCACACATTGCTGTGATTTATTAGAAAATCTTTGAACAGTTTTACATTAACCGAGACAAACATGATGCAAGATTGAATTTATGAAGACTTTTAGCCTGATCTCTTGTTCACTTGTATTCCCCTGCAAGATGCGCACGGAAAATTATTAAATAATTTTCATTTCTACAAAACCAATAATATACATTGAAAATTCCCATTCAAATCCATAAATTAGCAGCAGATGTTTCCGAAATGCAGACTTATTCTTCAGAATTGAAATTCACGCAGGATATCAAATATTTCCTATCACCAGTGAGATATTCGCATAGGTTCAGCAGTCGATAATTAATCTTCTACCTACCATGGTTACACTACGTGAAGAAAACACATTTATATTGAATAAAACTATGAATTACGTAAAATGTAAAACTTTAATAACATAATTTTTTCTACATTTTCACAAGAGCAATTCAGTGTACCTACATTTGAATATTTTCCAGTCATAATAATGAACTATCAAGGATTCAAATTATTCAATTTAAACGAACACAGTTGCAAGTCTACCCACCAAAATTACGGTAAAAGACACAATTCTCATCTTCCCACCCACTGCAACGAAATGAGTCAAATTCCAAGCCATGAACAAAAAACGTTGCAACTCTTTCTGAAGATTGAGTTTAAATTTTAAATAATTTTCAGTTCTGAGTTTGTACGGAGAAAATTTGAAAAATCTACTGGTTTAAGCGGCGGTATCATCATCATGAATATTTTCACTCGCTATTGTACAAAGTTATGTCATAAACAAATTTCAAAATTGTTGACAAGTAAATCGGACTAGGGCAAGTATTTTCTCTATATACTGCACTCCTAAAATACAAGTATAACGAAGTAAACTGAATCTGTGCAGCCTGCATCTTTTGGAATATAAAATCCCAAATTTTTCTTCAGATAACGGTCATAATTTCAAGCCTGAGCTCTGTAACGGCTCTTTGCCATGCTAGAGTTGACAATATTGTGCGTTTTTCCAAAAAAAAATTATCTATGCTCATGTTTTCTGTAGTGTATTGTGTATATTCGCAGAGTGCAAAATTTTCAGTTACCATCATGAGAACAACAATTTGCCTCTGAAATCGTGCCAATAAATATGATTAATGCAATTTTATTTCATATTATGTTTTTCACTCATTCCACGTCTAAGTCACACGTGGTTGTCACCCCCACTGAGGGCCAGAATAATGAAGCCAAAGTTTGTGAACTGACACACATAAAGTAACAAGTTTCCAAAATTGCAGTTGAACAAATATGTTAGAGTTTGAATTCTGGCTCATGAATTGTTGCCTGAGATAATTGACTGGACATGTTTCCATCTACAACATATTTTTGTATTGAATTAGTGAGACACTTTCGTTTGCAATAAGTAAAATGTGATCAAGGGAATGCATGTTTTTGGTAATCTATCAAAAAATCGGAAGAGAGCCTCACCTCTTGCAAAGACATGAACAAGTTAAATTATGCCTCGATGATTCCTACAAAAGAATTTGCGCTTAATTTTCAGGATTACTCTAATCATGTTGAACATTATTTTCCTTCATCAGCATTTCGTTTGAATGAGATTTCAAAATTTCCTGCATATTTATTTCAAAATCTGCTGAAGTGTACTTCATCTTTCAACAGAAAAACTTCTATATAAATTTCAAATTCAAGTGATGTTGTTTTCCAAATAGGAACCTTGAATCTTTCGTCCGAGCGAAAGAGAAGCTCTTGCTTCTCTCTCCGCCGCCGGTATTGTTTATAGCTTCTCTGATTCTCCTCTAATGCTTGTAAAGCCCCAGAAATTTAGAGCAAAGAAGTGAGAGCTGCCTGCCAAGAACACCTAAATATAAAGCTGATTGTTTTGCAGTTGTACATGAGTACAATAGTAATCGATTAGTGTAAAGTCTCTAGACATGATTTTATTACATCTTGTGGACTTTTTTGTTATTGTTTATTAAACCATACGTTACGAGTGTCTGTATACAAGGATTAACTCAATTTGTTTCTCTGTTTGCCTGTTAGTTAATAACGTGATCATGTGAGACTCTGGAGAGAAGATACTAAGATGATTAAGATGTTGAGTTACGTGAGCAAAGAGCAACACGAGTAACGCAATTTAATTGAGATACGCAATACCACTTATAAGCTCTCCAACACAAATCTTGAAGGAAGTTCACTTGTAAGAGCTACGTACGTTTACTCATTCCTTCCCACTACATATGTACAACTTGCGTAACACCGTAATGACAACCACGCATTTCCTTAAATCTTCGTAGAAGGTGCCATAATAGAGGCAAATCCCCGTTAATTTGACAATAAAGCTAGACAGTCCCGTAGTCTTTTGTTTTGGTAATAGCCTCAACTTTTCTGGAGTGCAGAACCGCTTGTAAACAATTCTTCGCAAATACCTAAGGGTCGTAAATAGCTGCCGCCTCCAAACAGCGCCAACGAAAGTCAAACAACAAAGGGCTTGCTCATCGAAGTTTTTTGTACGCTGTTATTGTTTATGAAGCGCCAGTTCAATTTTTTGGAAGATGAGGTCATTCGAATGCGGTAAATCATTACTAATATCCGTTTTAATTACGTAAATAAGTCGTTTTAATCATTTCATATTCAAAGAAGAGTTACATAATTGTCTCAGTGCCATTACTTGCCAGCTGTGAAGTTGTCAATGTGAATTCATATGCTAATTGATTGCGTGAATTAATTGCTGGGGTGATTAAAGTGAGCTTACTCGGTCAGTTTGCGGAGCAAATTATTGCAGGTCCGAACACGACTTTAAATGATATCATTTTCATTAACGTTTTATTAAAGATTCTTAACGTTTTGCAGTATTATGATCTTGAAGTTTCATAGCAGATAAGTTAGGTAAGATTGTATTCAAATATGTAATAGTTTTTTCGCATCTATTTTTAATCCTCAATCAGTATATACTATCGAATTCAAGTTTCGCATGAATTTCCCCTACTTCTCCCGCAGATAAAATCTTGAACTCGTCTTTTTTCATGATCAGATGTTATTCCGAATGACGCTCTTTATGGATGTTTGTTGATTATTAGCGCAGCCTCGATAATTTTTCGCTTTAACTAGCCATCAATGTAACGACTATTTGAGTTACGCATTCTTATGCATTCATATTACAAAATTACAGAATTCTTCACGAACGAATTATTTCCAAGGTGCAAATGATCCTGAAACAGCGACACTGCTTCCGTGATGAAGACGCACAAGCAAACCTCAGAAAATGCTTTACTCTCCGCAGAAGTGCATCAAACTTTGCATTTTGGTTCAATCGCATCCTTTCCCATAGGCTGGTTCCCAGCGACCACCGCACGTCTGGCCAGCCAGCCCTGCTGTACACCTTGAACAGTCGTGCCTGGGAGCCGCTTCTCTAAATCCTTCTCTTGAGCAGCGACATTGACAAACTCCGCGTGACACTACCACTCTCGACTCCTGCAAAACCCACCAGAATGATCCCGAAAACTGAAACATGACGAGCTGCTCCCAGGTGCGGCGTTATGGCGAACTTTGGAATCGTTCGAGCTTACTCGACGTCGATCTCTCTCGTTGAATGGAGTACGGATCCAAAATCAAGATTGGTACAAGACGACGACTTGTTTTTCCGGGTTTGAGGTTACGAGGAATGTTCCAATTGGTTTTGCTTAGTTTGATGTTTATAATCGTTGAAGATATTTTGGGTGGAGTTCAAAAGAGTACGTGGCCCTCAGTATCGTAACTGATATGCTGAGCAATACAACCTTTGAAGAGTTTCTTTTAATGCGGGTTGAATTGAAGTTATATCAGTTCACGAGAAATGTACATCATTAACACTTTATTTAGTCGACTATCACAAGGCTCCATTACAAGTGACTGAAAGTGACGCTGCTCACTCGGTAATCAAAATTGAAATTCATGGATTGGTGTTGAAAATTATCAAAGATTGAAAAATGATTTCGCAAAACCTCCGCAGCACTGCATCTTATCTGCATTGAAGTCGATTTTACAATGCTCTCGGCGGATATGGAAATGAATATGAATATCTACAAGAATGAAGATGCCACATGTTAACACAAAACCAACGAAGCCCAACACCGACAAGTCTCTTCATTACAGACTGTGGGACACACAACTCACCATACCTGACAAGTAAACTTTTTAGGTGTTTGAAACTCGTAGTTTCTTGAAATCTACGTCGTGATTCATTAAAATAAAATGATAATTAGGGTAAATGCATTGAAACCTGGCATGAACTACAATTCAGAGGAATATTTTATTTCACTGCTACTGAATATCCTTCAATTCATTTTTTCAATACTTTCGGCATCGTATAACTCAACTTTAAAATTTGAAACTTTCAAGAAACCCTACTACTAATCTAACTTGATTCAAGTTCCGTTTCCAGGATTTGATTCATTCAAAATTTTCCGAGTATTTTGAGCTGTGAGCAATATCAAGATAACAAATCTAACATCAGAAAGGAAATTTCGACCAATATTTCACAAACATTCAATAAGCGATATACTTAACGAGTCCATTGCACTTCAGGAAGTTCATAGACAATAAAATGTCAGTGGCAGCTCATTTACCGCTGTCATTTGAGCTACTAACAACTTAGGGTAACGGGAACACGAGTAGACATTACAAAATAAATAAAAGAGGGAAAGATAGAAACCATGATTCAAAAAGCCTGTCTTATCTCCATTCGCATTACAATCATTATTCGTATTCCAGACTCTTATAAAACTCAGTAATAATCATGCAATCGAAATTTGAATAACGAGGAGTTGAACATCAACAAGGGATTGGGACAGAGCATAGCTTTAAAACATGATTATTCAATTAGAGTTTTTTGATTATCATTATTTGTTATTTAACGCTGGTCTTCTTCCAATAGGTGACACGAATTCACACTATCTAGTGGAAACAAAATTTAAACGCAATGAATTAAATGCCCAGTTTATTAAATTTATTACGAGGCTAAAGCATCAGACGCAGACTTCGTTCTTTTTTCGGCGCGTAGACTGCGGTAAAGGCTTCTAAAATCTCCTTTCAGCTTGTGTGGCTCCGCCATTTTGTCACGGTTAACTGGTCAATAGAGGGGGCATGGGGGAGCCGATCCCCTCGCCTCTACTCCTGTCTTTACACACATTTGCCTCATCCCCTCGCCTCTACTTCTGTCTCTACTCACCTTCGCCTCATCCCCTCGCCTCTACTTCTGTCTCTACCCACCTTCGCCTCATCCCCTCGCCTCTACTCCTGTCTCTACTCACCTTCGCCTCATCCCCTCGCCTCTTACTCTCTCTCTACTACGGCCTTTACACACCTTTGATTCATTCTCACGCCTCTACTCTCATCTGTACGCACCTTCGTATGATCCCCCCGCCTCTTCTCCTGCCTTTACACCTTCTTTTACCCAGAGCATTAAGTGGGTAGAGGGAATCCAAAAAAATGAACATACAGGGTGCCACAAAAAAAAAAATATGTCGCGATGGGATTGACCTAAAAACATTCAATATATACTGTACTATATAGTTTCGCAAAAGTGAGTAACAAATATATATACATAAATTCTTTAATGTTGCTCATTTTAAACAAGGACTGTAAAGAAATTATGCGATGCTTAAAATATACAGAATAATCGATTATACTGATATAACAGCTCTATGCGACTCTCTGAAGGTAAACTGATTCAAATCCTTCAAATTCAATCTTCACCGCGCTGGTTCAAGTTGAGTTTTCCCTACAGGACCTTGACTGTAGTTGGAGTGCATTACTGCAAGGATTTAAGCTTAGAATATTTTCGGGCTCTCTTAGAGACTGTTCGTGAAGTACAACTGAATATTACGCTTCAAATTATTTGAGAGTGAATTACGAGCACGCTCTTTACCGTGTCGAAGTGGAACATAAACATAATTAGAGCCTTTATATTGTATCGAAGATATGTAAAAACAAAAGTGTGCAAATTTGATCTTATTTATTTCACAAGAAAAGTGTTCGATAAAGATTCGTGTCCGTAATTGCTTGCAGTTCTTTGTGTTAAGGAACGCGAATTAGGACAATTAAAATGCAACAATTTAGTTTTGACATAAGAATGGGCATGAAAATTTCGAGTAGCATGCTCACAAAAAGGTCTGATTCTCTGTTGTCTACGAGACCAACACTCTCTAAATATGTTTGTATATGTTCAGCATTCTGGGAAGAGCAATGTTCATAATATTTTGAATACTTGTTCAAATGAATTTAAAAGAGTATGATCAAATTACAAGTTTTCACTTTCTAAATAGGTTCAAAAAAAAAATATTGAAAAAAAAACATTTATTGTATCACTTTGCAAGCAAATTTAAAATGCAGTGAGCTACTAATCACTCATTACTACTGCATATGATCGAGGACCGTGACATATTGATATGATGTAGATTGTACGATTGTCTGTTCGTGTGTATAGTTGTGGGTGTAGAGTATTATGCGTTAAAAATTCATTATACGAAAATTACCATAAAATACGTGCTTAAATTATCAGCAGAAAAATTTAAAACTTGAAGGTAAAAGTTAAATGAAATGATAAGTTTTATTAACTTATGATAGTTAATGAATTTTTACAAGCTGACCCCGGAATTGAAGATTTCAAAATGAGAGGGAAAATAGATCAAGTGCTAATAAAAAATCAGTTCAGGTGTGCATAGATCGCATTTCCATAGCCTAATTCACTAACTTTCGCAACACATTGGAAAATATATTATACAGACTAAAAAAGGGCCATGGTAGATAAAACTCTGTTCATTAGCCTTTAAAACAGACTTCAAGTTCGTTGTCCCATCAAGCAGTTATCATTTTCTAGATCCTAAAATTCCAATACAATGCTAATTATGCTTTAAAAGTCAATCTGACAAAGGGTCATTAACGATAAAAGAATTCAAAATGACCCTATTCCAATTGGTAGTTTGGTAGTACATCTCAAAGGGAAACTTCCTGATGAACATTGAGTAATGTGTATGCTCCCATCTCGAGTTAAGTGTAGTCGATCGTGTAACATTCTTCTGTTCGTTTACTGGTCTCACACTACATATTTCAATTCTAAAGTGACGCTCGCATCCACAATCGTACAACTGCAACGAACAAAAATTCATAAAGACAACAGTTGACTGTATAGCAGCGAACCCATCATAGTGGATCACTTTCATCTAATGTTTTACTTCTTATAACTTCCCCATGCCGAATAAAATTCTTTTGGACGGAGACTAAGAAATTGCTCTCACTCAAGCCACGAAGTCTCAGGAGTCAACTGCAGTCTGATAGAATTTTAGGGCCTATAACTGTTGTGAATCATCAGGAGAGAAGAAATGAATGCATCATCTCCATCAAATGTAGAAAACCAAAAGCTTAAAATCTACCAAACATTCGTTCGAGCAAACTAGACAACACCTATCGAAGGAATGGGTTGAAATTCTTATTAAAATTAATCGATAAAATGAAGCTTGTAAAGATGTCTTAATACTTCCTTTGAGATCGAATTTTCATGGTAAAGCAAAATTGGACCGGTTACGGTTATTTTTTCTTCAAATATTAGGGATTTCATGAGGCAGAAGCGCTAGGTAAGACAGACGACGTCAATCGTCGGCTCAGGGCTTTGCGTAAACAGATTTTCTTCTGCCGGGGAAGATCCTAAGCAAACAATTCTTGCACTAGTCCATATAGAAGCAGGAGGGAGTCAGGCCTACTGTTTTACGCGCGCCTATGCCAACGCTAAATACTTGCTTCGTTAACCGAATTGGAACTTCGCATTTGCGGCCGTGATTCAATATTAATATTTTTAAAGGGATTTAAGAGATTCTAATCACATTCATCGTGAATTTCTTGAGGTAAATCGTTAATAATTCGTGTGAATAATTGAACTTTAGTTATAACCGATACCTATAAAGCTCCTCAGTGCTTTTGCTCTCAAGATTGAATTTACATAGGTCCAAAAATAACTTGATTCATCAACTTTATGTTCATTTAAACCATGCTCGTCAGTACGTGTCTTGCGTGCTCCAACTCCCATCTACCTATAACTTAGCCCGCGTTATGAATTCCATAGCTACTGTGGATCAGCTTGTCTAATTAAGCTTCAGTATACTTTATAGGAAGTAGTCAATATGTTCCGTGTTTCTATAACACGAGTTGACTAGTATTCAGAAACATTTACTTCAGGTATTCGGAATATGAGCTCTTGAGTCAATAACGTGTTCTTCGGACACCTGAAACTAAAAATTTTTACACACAATCAAAACATGTATGAAACAAGTATGATCTACTGCACATGGAGGACTACCTGTGAAACAATCTCCCAAGATATGAGATCAGTGTCACAAACTTGAAGTTTCTAATTTAGTAGTATCCAAATGATAGTCAGAAATAGACTAAAATCTACAGTACGCTTTACAACTTCATAAAATGTTTAAGTCCTCATTTTGTTCTAGCTTGATGTAACACACCGACAACCTCACCATAGATTCCTGCAGTAGTTGTTGTAGGCAATGATAATTATCAATTGTCAATATACTCAACGGTTAATATAGATAATTTATTACAACGAAGAAACAGTGAATTCGGAGCAGATATGAGGTTAGAGAAACAACTACCTGAATTTTTTTCTTAGATGCATGGGGAAAAACGATTAAGAGATTTATTCACCACTTCCATATCTATTTTCGAGATGAATCTTTTTTTGGAGAATCATGGCAAAAGTGCAACAATTCCACCTGAGCTGTCATAAAAAAGCATCAGGCAGAAAACCCTCGTCCCTCCGAATTTTCTTCGTGCACATGGCAAATGAAGTAAAGTGAAGTATCTACCTGGTAGTAGCACTTGCTAATGAACTAGGAACAGGGTCCACTCCCACAGCTGAAAGTAGTTTGACAGGCAGAAGATGAGTAGTTCTCATCAAAGAAGAATCAGTCGGGTCGGAAAGAATAGGTATTCTTGTATGTTCTGATGAATACAAAAATCATGCGTGGAGACTTTACGAAGCCTTCACAGACTACGCCAAAGACACATGAGCTAATTACATGAAGAATCATAGGTTTCAGGTGAGAGTTAAAGGCGTGGATGTTGCTGACGTGCCTGAATCGGTAAAATAAAACCAGACATCAGAAACCAAACTCCCTCCCCCAAAAAAATTGACGCGTAAATGATGAATGTGTGAATGCGTTTGATTTTCACCAGAACCAAGCGAATAGAATAAAAGAACTTCGCATTTTCTCACTAATGCACCGCTATTGAAATAGGAGGAGGTGGGATAAATGAAGGAGAATTTTATATTTAAAGAGTGAGAGTATTCTGCTCATCTAGACTAATATGCCTATATTCGATAAATAACAATAACAGCCTTCAAAATACTCCCTACGATAGCTTGTGACGCATTGTATATGGCTGGTCTATTGTTCAAAACACCCCACCGTTCATTTCACCCTCGTTTTCTTAATATGCCTCGAAGTAATGCTAAATTATTTTCGCTGTCTTTCCAGTCAAGTTCTGTAGGTTGAGCGAGAATCATTATTTTTGGTTACCTAAACGTTGTCTCCAAAATGTGGCGTTGGTCGCCGCCTGCTCCTCTGCAAGTCGGCTTTAAGTGGCGATCTTCCTGTGATTATTCTCGCGCCAGCGGTGAAGAAACTATACAATAAGGAGAGAGAGATCGAAAGGCTGTAATTGAAGCTAGAAGATGAATCGCTTTTCTTGATAAGGGCTTCGGGACAATGGCACAACAGAAAATCCATAGCAAATCAGGAGATACCGCAGTATTCTAAGCGAGCACGATTGATTTAGGAGGGGCCTGATCAACGTTTGCTCGCTTTTCTGATAAGAAACATAGTTTTTCATTCATCTCCGAGGAAGTATCAGGTTTCGTAGACTTCTAAAGGAACCACACAAACTTAGTTTCGGTGTCCAGTGTACTTTTTGATCATTTAAGCTTTCTACGCAAGAGGTTGTATCGGAAGGAGGGTTTCAACTTCATAAATGATAGGTGGGGGCATTGGATTCTCGTAAACTTCAAACCTACGGCTATGAAAACCATACATAATGAAAAAAAATTCTGATGCAAATCCTACTTTTATATAATTGTTAGCATAGGTAAATGACAAATGAGTATATTAAGTTTGACTGAACATTGTATGCACAACAAATTTACATTTTACGTAGATATCACCTTTTAAAAAGAACTTTAAAAAGAGGTTGTATCGGAAGGAGGGTTTCAACTTCATAAATGATAGGTGGGGGCATTGGATTCGTGAAATATGTAAACTATGAGGCTCAGTTCGTCTCAATTTGAAATGCAGCATAACAAAGACATTTTAAACATCCGTTGGTTCTAGTTTTCCTCATTATAGTTATTTGTGCTAGGAATAATACAACTACAACTAATAGACAAATGCAGCAACAATATAATTGAATTAAATTCTAAGAAACCGACAATGAATTCTAAGAAACAAGGAATTACTCCACTTGAATTTCATTTAAGAAAATTCATTCAGGAATCACGTCGTGAAGTACGCGTATTTTTCTCCACGGCTTATTGTGTTCCATTGCTCTGCACTTTCTGTTGTTCCAGCAACCACAGTCTCGTTTTCGAGAAACGGCCACTGACTTCCAGGAAGAAGAGGGCCTTCCTTTTAAAACACCGTAATTCCCTTCTTTTAAAGGAAATGCAGAATAAATTCTCTTCTTGCTGTTGTTATTAACGTATTTATACGCTAACCACTGGAACCCACAATGATTTGAAAATGTTTTCGATAACGTAAGCATTTTTTCATACTGTAGAATAACTATTCTAAAATTCATTGCCTCACCATTAGGAATACTTTAGATTTAGCACAACCAGACCCTTTGAACTTTACGAAATGGAAAACTACCGAAACTTTAAGGTCAATGTTCTACTTTCCTAAGCCGACTGATGGGTCCACACCAACCACAAGCCAAGAGAAAACTTATCTACGAGAAGAAGCCAGAGGCTAAGCCTCCCCATTTAAATAATTAGCAGAGATATCGGGAGCGCGTAGCATGTGCAACCATGCAGCGGGTGGTCTGAGAACACTCTTAAAAAATAGCCCTCTCAGCGAATCTAGGATCGTCTTTCTAATGCTGGATGCGGATCGATTTTTCTAAGACATTGTTAAGGACAGAGAAGGAACGTCTCACAAGCGTTCCACAAGGTCATTGTGTGTGTCCCCAAAGCTTTGCTTCGAATGAGAGACAAAATAGCCTCAGTAAATCAGCGAAGTCTTTCCAGAGGAGGAGACTGGGCTCTTCTGCTGCGTACACTTAATTGAATAGTGTCTCTATTGATAAATGAACTGCTTTTGTTCTAGTTTAAAGAGCCAAGCCTCTTTAGGAGGTTTTCGAAAGTAACTTACTTGAGGATAACGACTGGGTTTGGATGTTGTATCTCCCTGTCGGGTAATCATTGAAATTTTTCCCCTAGATTGCAATCATTTCTACCTAACTTATTGTATTATGCATGAAGTTTTCTGCTCTACACATAAAATAAAATTATTTTTGAAACACGAGAGAGATAGTCCTTGCGTATTTTCAAAATTTTAAAGAATGATTTTTAGAGCTCGTTAAATACGGCGTTTATCTCATACGCAAATCAGACAATGTACTGGAAACTTGAAGTTGATAAACTTCAAACCTACGACTATGAAAACCGTTCATAATAAAAAATTCTGATGCAGATGCTATTTTTATGCAATTGTTAGCATAGGTGAATAACAAATGAGTATATTAAGTTTGACTGAACATTGTATGCACAGCAAATTTACATTACCTTAAAACAAACAAACTGCTTTTTAAAAAGAATTTTAAAACCGTAATTTATTTTCTTTCTATACTAAAAGCTCCATCCTTATAAAACTGATTTTAAGAATGATTTCCATTTTTTGACTCTCCTAGCTTGTTATTAGAAGGTTTTCTTTAAATGAAAATTCGAAAGCTCTTCTCAATCGAAGATTAATTATTCAACAGTTTCAGATAACTTGGGAGCTTGGCTGACAGAACTCTTGGCAGCATGAGCTATTTAATACTTCACATTTGAGGCTCAGCACTAAATTAAGGATCAAAATGAGAAGTTTCAACTCAGCTTCGACACGAAAATTAAACGTTGTAGTGTCACTGATAACAGTTTGAAATTTCTTCGCGTCTTTCACATTTTAGGTTTATGGCCGAGGTCTTACTGTTTGAAAACCCGACTCGTACCACACTTTGTAAATGACTGATTTCGGCATAATTGATTTTTCTTCTTCTTTCTTTCTTATAGCTTTTTGATTGTACCCATTAGGTTTCGATTCATGTGTCATATCAGCTTTCATGCTTCATGCACGATGTATCATTTTATTTTATTTTCCATTTAAGTTCATACTTCTTATCATGATTCATGCTTCGCACTTCTTTCATGCTTTACATCAACATGGTTAACATAAGCTTTCGATTCATGCTTCATAGAAAAGGACGCATGAATTGAAGTGAAATAGTAAAAATTCAGTTGAATTAGGGAATATACGAAGCTTAAGAGTACAGCAATTTAAGTGAAAAATCTGAAATTCAGTTTTCATTATTGGCTGCTTTTATTCCTACAGTGTCCCTCTTCCTCTGGAAAAAACCTCTTTCATGAATCTAAATTACCTGATCGACGACGTGGGTGTGAGATACTTTACAGTTGCAGAATGCTGTTCTCCAGAAACTTTTATAGAATCTCTTCTCATTGGACTCTCAGGTTTTTCTTTTTCCCCTGTTTATCGAAAGAAAAGCCTCTTCTCTTGCGAGGCTCGGGAACGCAGGCAAGCGAACAACCACATTCGTAACTGTCGAGAACGCTCCGTCTGAAGGGCCGCTGGATCTGCGCCTAAAACTGTTTCGCCGAAAAATATCCGAGTCAAGCTACGCTAACTTGTTCATTGTACATCATTACGAGTACTTTATGAAAAGCTGAGCTTCGATAAATTTGCCTTCGGAAATTCTAGAAAAAGTGATCTGAAGAATAGGGTGTTTTGATATTCGTATTGACCCAGAAAAGGCGTCTTTAATGTTGTACGGAACGAAAGGAGTGAGAGCGTTAACAGGACGAGAATGCGGCTTGAAGATGAGCTTCTAAAATAATGGCTCGATAAATCAATTTGTGAATAATTTTCGTCAAAACAGTGAGCGCTGCAATGTTTCATGACGAAGCATTTAAGAACGAAAAGCGGCCACCTGAAAACTGTACAGAATATGTTTCTTATAAATACATGTAACCCCATACTTCAGTTCACAGTATCGGTTAAACACCGTCCAAGAGACCATTGAGACTGATATTACAATTTTTTCATAATGCTTTTAGCTAAATTTCAGGCCCTAAACTATCAATATTCCCGCACAGTTTACAGTTCTTCTCAAACCAACTTCCCTCGATACGATTCGGCGTCGGAAAAACACGATCCTTGAGTAAAGTCAAAAGTCTCTGAGAAAAAGCGAACAGTGATAGATTTTCTCATTATTTTGGATATCAGCGGGGAGAGGAAGGAGAGAAAGTTGCGCGATCGTTCGACTTTGAATAGCAAATGCGTTGCTTAATTTGAGTTTAGTGATGTGAGAAATCATGACCCGAAAACGGAGTTACTCGATCGCGCTCACAATTGAATCTAAAAAGCACATGGTGGACATTTGATCGATGCAGCGTGAAGATTTTTTTAGTGCGCTAGGGATTGGTGCAGTGAAAGTTTTCAAAATGATTCTTTATATTTTTCGGAAACGCAGCTTTCGCGGAGGGTCATCAGCATTAGTGGTAGGGCTCCTGTGCTGTTCACATTCTTTACGTAATAAATAGTTCAGAAAGTATACTTTCAATTGTACGTGAAAAATTAATGTCTGGTTATATTTTTTACGGTGAATCAATGTTTATACCATTAATAACGGCAAATCTTGTTAGCGTGAGCTCATTCAATTTCACAAAAATTCGTTTGATCATAGTTAAAGAGAAGCATTTCCCTTTCAAAATAAAATTAACTTTTACATTGGGAAACAATAAATACAGATTCATTGAAGAGATCTCATTCATAGCACAACGACTAATTTTAATATTATACATGGATTCTTTTTCACCGAAGCTTTTAAAAGTCAACAATTTCAATTGCAAGCGTAATACAAGCCGGAAAACGTGCCAGTCCAATTTAAAACAGCTGACGCGTATTACGTTCTGCACGAATAGTTTTCGATTTTTCTTCAACTGCGCCTCTTAAGAAAGAAAAGAAGAAGAAGAAGAAGAAGAAGAAGGGGAATGGGTGCAGTATGTGAGATTGTGAGCAGTAGGCAGGTGATGTGAGGAGGCATGTGGACGGCTCATAAATAAGTGTCATTTCCTGTTCTAATGAAGCTCCACCACCTCCTTCTAAGTGGGGCTTAACAGGTGCAGGAAGTTGTCGTCTGAATGGCAAAGCAACATTAGCTATAGGCTTGTTTTTTTGCACCGCTTGATCCATTGGGATCCACCTCGAGTAGCTTTCAATGAATCTCGATGGTTACTCCGTAAACAACTTTCAGTGAGACCTGAAAAAAATGCATGAGTGCTTGCCTCCTCCAAGCGAAGTGACCATTCCGTGAATAAAAGGCGATGATGCTGTTATCCTTGTCAAAAATGTTGAACGTGAATGCTTCGTTGAAAGATTGAACAACTTACCGCGGGAAAATACTTTGCCTGTAAATAACATCACCTACCAACTTTGATTCGTGTCACGTCTAAGACTCGACTCAGTATTGCTCTCATGGGATTCTGAGAGTGGCGTAAGCTGAGCTCCGACTGCTTGAAATGTCATGGAAGTGTTCACTTATAAAGAAATGTACAAAAACATGTGCAGGATTCACGGAAAACTTAAAAAGTTAGAAAATATTCTCACTAAGCTCTAACGTTAAAAGCAAGTTTTTTCAAAGCGTACACGCCAAAATTTCGAGGTGCTTCTCATTCTATCAAAGAAAATATTTCTGATTAACGTGATTTGTTTTTACGCTTGTGTCCAAATTTTTCACTCACCAGAATTTTGTCAGATATTTAAGCATCAATACCTTTCTTTGAAATATATTTCTATAGCTCTGAGACTTGTGAACATGAAAAAAATGTACGCATTACAAAACAACTTGAGTGCTTATGGTAGTTTGTAGGGCCAATGCGGAATTCTTTTATTCTATTTTTTTGCTTTATTGGTGTATTTCTGGCTCTAATTTGCCAGTCTTCCTTTACCAAGTATTTAAGTAAGTTTTTTGCCCATCGACCTTCCTCACACGAAAACGGAAATGCGTTTCAGTTTCACCTCTCACAACCTTGGCCTTATATTTAGCTAGTATGACAATATTAATCTCCAATAAAACCTTGAAAGGCTTATTCAACACTACGTTACTGATAATTTTGCCATTTTTTATTCCTCTAACTCAAAATTATACTGAAAAATGTTAAAATATTTGTTCTGATTCTCCACTAATCTTTTGCTCATCACGAGGCCGACACTCATTTTCGCCATGAAATATTTGTGTCGTCCGAATAATTTGATCTCGAGATTTGACCCCAGAAAAACAGTAGTCCGTCTGGGCTACTGGTTCTCCAAGACACACCGCCGAGAAATAACGTACAGCCGCATTATTTCTGCACAAATGATGGGTACTGGCATCCAGAGGATCAATTCGAGTGATGTACGTCATCGCTTTTCTAAATTTATGACTAACACATTTCCCATCAAGTTCAATCTTGAAAAGCACAGTTTAAGTGCGCCCGCGTGCTGCTCTTTTCGTAGCAGAAATTTCAAAATGAGCAAAGCAAACTGGTTCACTGCCCACGAAATGTCATGAATGCTTGCCTTACCAGCTTTGCATTTCATTGTGAAGGTACAAAAAGTTTACTGTATACTGACTACGCGACGGTAATGCAAGATCAAGCCACATAATGGCAACATACGAGTTATTAATTATGACAAATGGCCAATGAAGCATCGATTTTATATGAGCTCTGGCTACCTAATATTTCTCTCTTTGACAGCCTCTGCGGGTGACCTATATTCTTCATGAAGATCACTACAGTATTAATAGTGTCTGCAGTATCTTCACTGTCCCTCGCAGCCAAGAATAATTGAAAAGTCAGAAGCACGAGCCCCTCTCGTGATTGACCATAACACGAATAAAAAGTTTTGTAGAAAGCAGTGAGGAACATTTTCCAGCCTACTGCAATTCAGAAAATCTTGGGAAAACTCAAACAGCATTTAAATTAAACCTGTAAGCTGTTTCCTTGATCGTTCTATTATCCAGGAAAGATATATTGACGACAAAGCATCACCAAAAGCCTCTGTCATACGCCAGGAGGAAGTATACTAGATTTGAACGTAGTCTATTACACAAATCTAAATTAGCACCTGCAGGTGTTAATCAGCGAGAATAGCGACGTCAAAACATTGAGGACATTTTGGCAATGAAAAAATTCATGCTGCAGGAAAGAGATGGATTTCTTATTCAACTGCAATCAACGGCCGGAAGAGATTAAGCTGATTTGTTTCCTCGCTACATACGAGCACACGTGTTCTCATACGCGCGTCTGGCACGGCCACTCCGCCCGCACTCACCATAAATTAAATCTGAGTTCAATCTCGTGATATTTTCAAACATTCACGTTCATATGTTCTATACCAAATTGTGACTTTTGCAAGCTATAAAATGAACCAGCAGCCCCCAAAATGTCATTGATAGAACTGATGTATAGTCGTTAAAATTCATCCCTTGAGCTCTCACTTCTTTTACTCATTTAATTCGAACTATCACAGTCGCTCAATTTCGATGGACTAGAATCATGGGTTCCAATGTCGTGCAACAGCTCAAATTGGATCAGCATTATTCTCAATCAGTTTTTTTTACTCATTTGTCCTCTACCGATTGGAACTCCTGTTGAACATTTTTGCATGGTTAGCATTGATTTATAAATTTTTGTCGATTGATCTACAATCTCGAAAGTTTCGGAAACAACGTTGGAACTAGCCTGTAATAGGTAGTCTATTCTGAATATATTTAAAGTCACGCCGCATTTCAGCAGTGCATACAATTCTTAATAGAAATTAGTTGTTGGAGATAGAATGGGAATAGTTCAAAAATATGCTTAGAGTATTGAAGTTTACACTAAATTTACTAGGGACCAAAAAATGCATCCAGATTTAAAGTTAGACTTGAAAACGAATGATGTGTTTATGTTTATATTCATCAACGATAATGCAAAATAAAGCTAATTCATCCGAATTCATACAAAATCATCCGACCCTAAAGTTAGATTGGGAATATAAGAGTTGAATGCGCATAGCAACACCGGCAACACCAAATTTTTGCAAAACCAACAAAAAATAATCAGGCGCTGAGGTCAAACTAGACATATATTTAAAGGGTGTACGCAACCCTTGAACGGCTGCAAACACCACGGGTAAAAACGTTTTTACTGAATGAACAAAATTAATTCGAGGCTAGAGTTAGACTGGAAAGAGTTACCCCGCAACACGGGCCCCTGAAGAGCTCATTGAGGGTAATCCAGAGCTCAGCGAGCTTCCCCAAATCCCAGATGTGGAGTGACCGCAGAGGGGACGAGAGGGAATGGCTGGATGCTACAGAGACCTTCAGGCGGTCGTCACAAACTCCAGAGAAATTACAGAACTCCTTCTTCCAACGGATGTAACATTTTATAAGTCATCAATAAGATCGTGGTGTGTTTCGTCGTGAGAACTGTACAAAATATTTCAAGTAGAACATAATGTTGGAGAAAAACGAATAGTCGAGGCTCTGGTTAACAACGGAAAATAGGTGTAATAATATGACATGATCATCTCCTTTCATAAATAAAGAATTATTTTTTGGACTGTTTGAATGCAATTAACCCGAAGATACGCTTTAATTGCATTTGCTTTAGGAAATTAAAGCGAAACACTAAATTGGCATTATTTGGTAACTATAATTAATTATTTTTAAACGTTGGATCACTGACTTATGCTTTTTAATTGCTGATGAATTTATACAGGGAACAATACAATAAAAAAGATCAAATGGTAAGAAAGAGTCTCGGTTTAACTTTTTCGCCTCCCCGCTTGATATTTATCACCTATTCGGCAGTAATATCCACGTGGTCTAAATTGTACATAATTAAATAAATGCTACAGTACAAAGTTACACTTTAGAGATTAAATGTTGAGGTGTTACTAGACGCTTTGGGGAAAATGAATTTGAATAGTTTACATCGGGAAAATTTGAGAAGAGAAATTCACGTTTCCTTCGAGCCAAATTTTCTGCTACTAACTTCACACGTGCTGCTTTGTTGTCTCTGCTACGAATTTATAAACATTGTAGTGACTTAACCATCTAAGAAGAACTGAGTGTCTAACTCTAGAATTTTTCCGCTGCGACTGTCAACACTTGGATAATTTTAGTGGTGGTTTCAGTTTATATTCTTTTATTTTTTGGTGAATGATCAATGCTGTACCTCAAACTTCAGCATCAGTCTTTCCTGCAACACAACGGAGATTGAATTTGCATACTTCGAAATATTAGTTTTTTGCGAAAAATTTTCAGATTAAAAGCGGTAAAGTGGAATTGTATCTAATTTTCCTCAACAAACTTAACATTTAACGACCGGAATCAAAGCAAAAATTAATTCATAAATTTGCACTGACTTAAGAGAATTCTAGGAAGAATGAACTTAAGCACTGTTACAACAGGGAAATGCTGATTTCTTTGAATGCAAAAATGTAACTAAAGTGCGTGTCTAATTTAACTGGATTTCCATGTTGTTATTGCTACGAGAATTTAAGTTGCTCGCAGTCAATCTTTTTTTCTACGAAGAATGATATCATCTTGCCCTTTACATCCAACGTGATACGCATCTGTATTATTTACGATCCAGTCACTCACTATGCTTCGTTTAAGCTTGGCATCCACGTGAGAAAAAAACAATTGATTTTTAATGTTGACATAACAGACGGACTTACTAGAGAATTAGGTTAGGTTTTGCTATGCGTGTTGCATTGTGTTTGTCTTCAAATTAGGCCTAAAATGTCTTTTAGGCATTTTCATCTGTGAGATTCGCTTCATTTGCGTTACGAAAACTGTTTAAGACGAAAATTTTATTCATCTCTAGTCTAGTTGATGTTCGTTTAAAAGTGACGTTTTCTGTTCGAACAGAGTTAGAACTCTTCTCAATCAGAGGCTTCGATCAGTTTTTAGATATTTCTTTCTTTGTGGAGGCCTGAGAGTGTTATTGATATCACAAACTTTTTTCAATTAAGGGTGCATTATTGATGTAGGCTGTCAGAAAATCCATTCATCAGCACCCGTCGATCCAGCGCTCTCTCCCACTCGCTCACTCTCTCTCTCTCTCTCTCTCTCTCGAAATTGGCAGGCGCATTCGGCGCACCGACCTGTGTTTCCTAAATTAAATCGTCTCTTGGACAATAGAATTTGATCTGGCATATGTATCAAGACGTATGACGATTACCAAAGCCTATAAATGCACAGATAATTGATAATTAAAAATTTCTCAAGTGGGTATTGCGTGGAAAAAAACGGAAGCTAATCACAACTGTATGATGCTGAGTCCTTTCATTTCATCAAAAACTAAAGAGAAACTCTGTGTTTCCATTGCAGAAATATAATGAGGAAAATTTTGGGTCGGGGCATAGAAATTCTTCGATGTAACAGAACTTTTTCCTTGCCTAAAATTTAGTTATAAGTAATATAATGGTAATTAACGCAACATTACTCGTAGGATACGGTAGTTATCTGTATTATAAGTGTATTCTTTCGTTTTCTGTCACTCGATCAAAATTTGATTTGCGATGTAAAGCTGACAAATTGTTTTCTATTCAAATCGATAACCACATCTATAGCGAGAGTTCGATAAGTCAGAACGAATTGAATTAAAATTACATCTGAGCTAAACTCGTTCCGTCGTTATTTGAGTGTTTTAATTTCAGTAGTTTAGTTTGTGTAATTTAACTTGAGTAGTTCACTTATAGTAATTTATTCTGAGTAGTTTACATATAGCAGTTTACTTTGAGTAGTTTACTTATAGCCGTTTCCATTGAGTAGTTTATTGCTTGAGTAGTAGTTTAGCTTATTTACTGTAGTTAATTCGATTAGCATTCTTTGAGTGGCTTGCTACATTTCTTAACGATAATTGAAACTCAAGGGTCCCACATGGTTATCAATGCATGTTAATTACGTTCAATGCTATAATTCTCCAATACATACAATGGAAAAGAAGAAACTGGATCTCCAAGTAAAGTTTCGCAATCTCTGTTTTCATCCTTTCGATCTTCTTTTTCCCTATTGAGGCGAATCTCTCGCCCTATATCGATTTCTATTAAGGGTTTCGTCTGGCCATTCATTCGTCTTGTTCTGCAGTCAAGTCCACTTTTCTTCGAGTTATTGGGAGAGTGGGACAACAAAACTGATTTATTTATTTGTCGTCGCTCCAACATTGGTCCCACTGAAGGATAAAATTCTTGATCTTTTTCGTCGGTTTTTAAAATATTGCGTCCTGTGGCAAATTTGAAACTGAACTTGGTAGAAATCTTAATAATAAAAGAACGAAGGAAAAAAGCAAACCCGAATGTATCGATATTATTTTCAATTTTGATGCTGGGTAAGCAGCTAGTTCCCATAACATAAACATATTTAAACGAAGGAAAATTCCGGTTAATTTCATAGGATATGAAATTTTTATTTAACGGAACATGAAATCATAGTCTCAGTACAACAAATAAGACTTATTGTGTGCTGGAATAATCATGCGAACAGAAGAGTAATTTACTACCATCACGTTATACTTTTCCTTGAATGAGTCGTTCCGTCATGGAAAGGACTTCCGAAATACTTCTCGAGGGAGTGGGTTTGTCCGACATTTTAGAATTGGACGTCTTTATTTCATTATGATAACGTCTTAGTGAAGGTTCATGCATCATCCAGTGTGGGCCTGACGACAGTTCATCTATCAAAGCCCGGGGCTGCTCGGAGACAACTCGAGACTCGCTCAAGACTTGAACAAAGATCGAGTCCCAAGCTCTTGCAATTCACGTGATACTTCAAGATATGGAAGTGTGTAGCAAGAAGGTCTCGTACACTGCTGGGCATCCTGATTTCTTGCCTCTTCCTGATTTCTAAGCCCTTGCATTTCACGTGATACTTCAAGATGTGGACGTGTGTAGCAAGATGGTCCCGTACACTGTTAGGTATCCTGATTTCTTGCCTTTTCCTGATTTCTAAGCCTTTGTATTTCACGTGATACTTCAGGATGTGGAACCAGCTTCGCGTAACAAGGTTTCATTCACTGCTGGGCTTTCTTGTTTCAATTCGCGGTGGCAACGAAAGCTCAGCTCATAAAAATTACAACGATTTCCACGCTTCAAATGAGTTCTGTAACATTAGATTATGAGGATCTCGAATTCAATCTTGGCAGTAAGATCGGCAATTTTAACAGAAACTTCAGTAGAAATTGTGCTCCTATGCCTTGTTAGCTTGTCGTACACCACGAAAAAATTGACTTCAAAATCTTGTAGGGTATTTTGGAATGTAGCGATGAGTTTGTTTATATTTTTGTGAGCCTGTAAGATGCCATTTAAAATCCAGTGAAATTTCATTTTTCTGTGCTCAGATAAGAGACTTTACAGCCTTGTCTATGAGATGAATCGTGCTAATGATCCAGGTTTCCGAACAGACTCTCTGTACTTGCATCAAATGCAAAAATTAATAAAGCTAATTTCATAAAACTTGAAAATAAAACTAATAATTTCATGAAAATTAATAATAAAATAACTAAGCTCGTGAATTTGGTTCTTTTGCCTATCTTTTAATTTTTTAGACATAACGGTTACACTTTCCTCTTTCTTAGATTTTGAGAGATGTACTTCTGTTCACATGTGTGTTTGGCATATCCAGTTGTCAATAGATATACATGTTGAACGAGCGTAATTTTATTTGTTCAGTGAGTGGTGCTACAGCAAATTTGATGCTCAAATTTCACTGAACCTTAATATTCATACCAGAATTTAAGTAGGAAGCGTTTCACTTCAAACTATTTTAATCCTTATAATTTTACAAAGACTTCAAGGTTGAAAAGATCAAGCCAGTCGGTCACTAAGTAACCAAGAGCACAAGAATACCTGATTGTCACGTCAGCTTGTGCGACAAATCACAGAAAATCCTCAGGAATTATTACCGTACGAACAACTACTCGAAGGTCGACTTGCTGAGCCCTTATGTGGGTTAGCACGCCTATAAGCCTCGGAACTCTAGGAATCCCGGGGAAGATTGTCCGAAGCCTTCAAGTCTAAAGATATTCTTGGGAAACAGGGGAGCCTTGTTCACAGGGGCCAAAGCTGACGATGGGCGACACATTGGATGATCTATTGTGACTCGGACAAGAAGGCCAGCCTTTGGGATCGTTAATCTTTCTTGGACACCGCTTGGTCCCTGAGCTATGACATTACAACAGATAAGACTGTTATATAAGGCGCTCTTCTGAATGTCTTGGACGATTGTCGCATCCCGACAAGATTGTTTTCACGCGGTATTCTCCAAACACTACCATGACTCCTTTCCCAGTATGGGTTCGTCGTAGAATTTAATATGATCGAAATGTTTTTTTTCTCAAATTAATAAGTTCAAATAATCTTCGGGTACTTTGAGGTGTTGTCACACAAGCAAAATGTGTATCCGAATGTGTTTTTCAAGTATTTGTGTAGCGAACGATATCAGTGTTGTTGTTGTGATGTGAGTGGAAACAGTTAACACGTCAAATTTAATAACAGAAACAGGAGCGCAATTTAATCTCATGTGTCAAGAACACGCGTAAATCGCATAAATTTTCACGGGTCAAAACACTGTTATTTGCCAGAGGATTCAGGCTTCTAAGGAATGAGCTCGGCCATTAATTCCCATCTTGAATACCAGTTCATTTTGATCTAATGGAATACCGAACGAGGATGTCTATCAGGCGAAAAGCCGTAAATCAAGCATGAATTATACGGCGAGCAGCTCTGTACGCTACTCGCCTTACAAAGTTCGTCGATACCGAGTACGCTCCATTGAAGCGTGAATGTGTTTCGTGTAGACCTAAAATACTGAGGTATAAAGTCCTTGCTAAATTGGCTCTGACTAGCGGCGGTTCTCTAAGACCATTGGCAAAGTCAGGTTCGACTTACGCTTCTGAAGTCGTTGTCATTTTGCGGAAAGTCGGAGCACTTTCTATTTAGTAGACTTTTTCGGGATTAGACTCGTTCGTATGAATATTAGTGAAAATCATTGAATCTGATCACTTGAAAACTTGCATACATGCCGTGGAGGCATGCGCTCACGCCTAAATGTATGTGTTATTCATGTTCAGAATTCACGGTTGTTCAGTCAGTGTCATGGTCATTCTGAGAAATGATACTCTGACCCTCCAAGAAAAAGTGATTTTTCGACTTGCACTGCAAGTATAATGAAGCGGCGTCTTCCTTGCATTTTGATTGTTCATATTTTTGCTCATTTTACGAACGTTAGGTATGACATTTATCGAATTTACATGGATATTTCTACCACGGCAAATTTGTTTAATTTATAATTATATAAATTAACAAACTCATACCAAAATACTGAAAATTGAACTCACTTTCTTTGTCCCAAGTTCTCTTATGAGGAACGTCGAAATGCTAAGATAAACTTCTCTAAGTCGTGACTTATTGCAGTATAGTTGCTGAAATACTCCCTGAGCAGGGAAAAGCTGCGCAAATGTTGTCCTAGTCAGCTATTCTGAATTGCTCTAATTTTGTATTACGTATGTATAGATTTTTCTGTTGTTCGTCTACTAGAAACGGTACTTTACCTTAAGCACTGAAACCAAAAATGACTTCTAACTTGCAGACGCCAGATTATTTTCGTGTACTGGGCGGAAAGCTTAGCCAGTTTGGAGGTTCCAAGTACATAGATTGGCACAAAGGTGGTTCATTATGAAAGTTGTTTGCTCGTAACACCTGACGAACGACCTGCGAACTGCGGTTGGTGGTCTCCGTGAAAAATACTTTGTGGTTGCACTGGAGACGAGGCTGAGATTTTGCTAAATACGTTCTCCTGCAGGCGGAGTTTGTTTCCGGACTCGAGGAGGACCTGAGGTTGGGGACCGTAAATAGCTGTGGTACTGAGGCATGATCTCTCCTTATCGATGCTGGTGAAGGAAGGACGAGAGGCTGACTTTCGGGCACTTCCTCCAAGCAGAACAGAGCTTATGACGAAGACAAAGCTTGACACTTCAATTGTATTTCGTAGACATTTCAATTACATTTCGTAGGTGTTTGTGAAACAAAAGTATAGGGAAGAGTATGCTTGTATCTTCTGAATCATTAGAAAATTTTGGCAGTAATAAACTCATCAGGGTTATGAGGCTGACCTTAGTTTGAAGTGACTCGAGTGGAATTGAAAATTACTGAATTTTGGAGTAAATTTCCCGTACTCTATGAGGCTCCTGCAAAACGAGTTTCAAAAATCTACCGTCTGCCGGCTAGGCTTATCATTTAGAACGGCCATGTGGTTTCTTGCGTCGAAAATTGGCCCTAAATTGATGATCAGCTGCTCGTCAAAAACATGGAGAAATTGTTTACAAGCTGCATGGCTTTAATGTTATAATTTTTTCTCTATCGAGCATGATTATCAACGAAAATGGTGTCCCTAAAATTAATCTCTCTAATTAAAAATTTGATATCCTTAAGTTGCCCCGAAGAGAATATTTCTTACGTTGGTGAATTAAAATCTGAAATTGTTTCGACAAGACAATCATTGTACAAATAGTCCAATTTCATTCGACACCTGCTTTCCTTGAATGCTTGTTTGCCCATCGACCATACCTATATCCTTCAAGGATCAAATCTGTTCAAAGTTCTTAGATCAGTAGGTTCAGAACGTTTAAGCAGGAGCACAATACCAGCCTAACCATAAGTCTACCAGCCTAATCATAAGTCTACCAGCCTAATCATAAAGTCTACCAGCCTAATTATAAAGTCTACCAGCCTTATCATAAAGTCTACTTCAAAGCACGAAGCATTCTCTCAGCCGAGGTTGCTGGTGAATCGTTGCATGTACGCACCGAGATCAAATGAACGCAGGGATCTAACGAGCAGTTGAGAAAATATGGAGCAGTAACGGCAGCGATGCGAAAATGATAACTGCCGTCGACGATGGTACTTTCACAGAAGGGATTTGTTAAGTGAAATTTTTCTCCCGAGGACACAGGAATCGGTTGTTTCAGATGATGCTTCAAATACTATCAAAAATCTGCACGATAACTTTCAAATTTATTCATTTTGATTCACTTTCAAAGGAAGTATGTGCCCTTGCTTCTGAGAAAGTATTGTGAAACAAATATTGTTGTAGATGAAAAATAAATTATAATTCTGTTGAATTGGCAGCATCAGATTCAGCAACAGTACACTTCAGCTTAGTACATTGACGCGTCACATAATATTATTTTATATATTATCTGAAAGGGCATAATTGCCGATCGGAAAGAATAATGTCCAATTATTTTTACTGTGACGGTTTCAAAGGGGAAAAACCAAATCTTGCTTTTTATTTCTCTACAATTGTGCGACAGATATTTCAGTTAAAGAATTATTAAAGAGTTTTTTATTTTTTCTATAATTGCAAGCACGTGAGGCAAACTTCAAGGCAGTAATCCGAAAGTTTCAGTCTCGTGAATTTGAGGCAGAAAATGCTGCCTCTCGCACATAATTATAATCATTCATGTGACATCGCCGGCCGAAGCATCCATGACGGAGAAACTGGGCTCTTCAGTTTTTTCTTTAAAAATGTTCTAAAAATGATCTATCCTACCGATTTCAACGAAATTCCAAGGTTCGGGGAACAATTTTTATTTCACGATGCAAAAATAAATTTTCTCGGTGATTCTGCAACCACCAACTCGATAACGACCAGGAGCACAGTCGAGTACATTGTCATTTATCAGGCAGCTCATAAATTTCGCTTGTCGATGCTTTACACTTCCCCTCCTCAGCATCAGCGGGTTATACGCCGCAGTCATTTGCATGGGTGCTCCAGGACGAGCTCTCCATCAAGGCTGCGCAATTAAGTTTGCTTCCAGCTCGCATCCAAACTGGGCTGTACAGATTCTCCATTTGCACGATTAACTGCAAAATTAGTAGGTGCTCCGGAGAAACTTTCACTGTCTTCAGGCGTTATTTCTGGTGTTTCGTTGTCAGTTTTAGGAAAGGTGTCAAGAGAGAATTAAACGCAGATTTGTCAAGGGAAAGTTGATGTGACATCCCGGCACTGGGTCCTTTCAATGAAGTTCATATATTTGTTCATATTATTTTTTGTTTGGTGATGAAGTTTTTAAAATTCTCTTCTACAATTAAATCTGTTTTAATTCTTATCGATTCAAAATTTAAACTTACCTTGATTTCCTGCCTCAAACACATGTTTAGTAGTCTGAATTTTGTGAATATTGCATTTGTATACTAAAGTGCTCGTGATTACGTCAGCAAAACATCTCAGCGTATTCGATGAAATGTCCTTTTCACTGAGCATGCATTGAAATTGCGCGAAATTCGTTCGTAAATCACAGTTTTTTGTAAGTTTTAAGAAATAGTACTCAAGGATGTTCATTAATGATAATTATTATCCTCTCAATGCGAAATAACTTGGATAAATTACCGACACTCTTATTTTTGTGTTTACGATTTGCCTGTTAATGGTAAAAGTAGCTAAGGGGATAAGAAAAGAGCTAGTTAGAACGATTCTACATCAAAGATTAGGGTTGAATCTCTTTTATCCATCTTCAAGGGATGATCATCGTGTACAAAAAACCTTTCAACAAAAAACGAAACAAGAAGTGATGTAATTAAGCCGCCTGAAAGAGCGAAGACGTGCTTCAGGATTAGTTCTTTCATGCTTTGAAGGTTCCACAGGGGCAGGTTATGCGCCGACTGGAGAGACAGCATCTTTTAATGAGTGCGACCAGTTGAGGGGTAATGAGTGACACGTCCATCTGTACACTTCAGGCTCTCGCCAAGGAACCCAGACTTCGACGCTAACTTTGGCTCGAGGGCCTTGACGTAGCGACGTTGCAGTGCCGTCCTTCCTTGTTCAGGTTTAAACTTACACTGAAATTAATTAGCGAATACCTGCATGCGCGCTGTTTGCTCGCGAGGAAGGTTCACGCTTTTGAAAGTAACGGTTCCACGGAGGGTTATTCAGGGAAAATAAATGCGGCGATCTTATGATCTCCAGGACGGCCAAAGGTGTTTGATCTTGCGATGAAAATTAGGTAGTTGATAAGGCAAAAACGTGGTTTATTACCTAGACAAGGTTCAGCATTGCAGGAGCGATTCAGATTTTTTACAGGTTATAAAAATGCTGGGAGTCACACCGCTGCAGAGACTTTGTGTATCGTTCCAGACCATGTTCTCCTAATTTACAGCCTAAAATCCTGGTACACTTATTGTCATTTCAATTTTTCAATGAATTAAAAATTGAAAATCGTAACATTCTCAGGTGTGGGAAGTATTACGGGATGGTGATCTGGTACCTTGTTGGTCGGTATTTCTTTCATTTCAAAGGTATTCTATGTGCATTTCAGAATTTTAAAATTATTCACTTGCCTGGTGCATATATGCATTACAAAATATATAACCCGTTTCAGTTTTCTATGTCTTGAATTTCTTTAGTAACGTAGTCCATATAAACGTTTCGCTAATTCAATTTACCAACTCTGTATTTATTTCTTCTGCATACTTAGGACTATCAAGGCCACAACGAAAACTGGCTCGATTGAATCATATTAATTTATGACACCTCCATAAATTAACCTACGGCATGCATTAAACATGAGCTTGCAGTAGGTTTTAAATATTCCATCAACATCCATTCAGACTAATGCTAGTTGATTCGCACTCATCAAGGTAGTGGGTGCACTTTTAATTAGAGGAACTCAGAAATATGTGTTGCAATGAATCATGGGCGTCGTTTGAAGGTAATTGGGTAATAATTTTGAAATTCGTATATCTACTCTGTAGTCCGCTGTCGTGCGATGGAAGTAATACAGGTTGACTAAAAAATTGAGTTAAAAACTTATAGAGTATTTGAACAATATGCGCTACAAAATAAAAATTAACATGCTGATCTATGACGTATGACTTTTAAATCATAACGTAGACACCTAATTCATTTTATGGACTCTTACACCCCTTTTTTGTGTCATTGTGCACAAGAGCACGTACAGGCATTTTTGTGTCTGTCTGTTCTAAGTCGCTGCGTGAGAAGTTGAGTCTTACAAACTGCTACAAGCGGCGCCTCCATCGGGCTGACGGTAGTGGTTACATAGATTAGGGTAAGGAAGTGAAAAATCAATGAAATTTATTCGATTATTTATCATCGCTAGGCTTCATCGATCAGAGGTTGTTAGTGGGAGATTTTGATGGGCTGGTGCCAAGATGTGATGTAAGATACGCTTATTTTGCTCGGCAATAATAAACTTAAAACGTCAAATAATATGTGTGTATGTGACGCATATTCATGCCAATGCTTTCATAGATTTACCATCAAACAAAACTAGATTAAGCCAGCTGTTTCTCTTAAGTGAATTAATTGCATATAGATACATAAGCTCGACGAAATGCTGTTACTTCGAAGCCTATAATAATTCTGTCTTCGGTAAATTTCAGTAGAAATCTTGACGGAGAAACCCGCAAAGAAAATATCAAAATATCAAATTCACTCAACACTAAGAATTATAAAATGCATGTAGGAACCCTCTCATACCGACACAGTCAGGTTGCAAGGTAGAGGAAACTGTCGAGCGATCGGTGCTGAGTGACGTAGAGGAGGCCGCTTGTGGTTATTCCCTGAGGTAGCATTAGTAAACGTCAGGTGTCCGCCCCGGAGCCACCTAAGCTAGAACTTCACATGAGTCTCATGGAATCTTTTCGATATCAACATTCGGCTCGGCGGAGCTGTAGCGCCAATACGGTGACGAGATGAGAACAAAACGACTGTGTCGTGTTAACGTGAAATTCGCTTTTAAGCCACTGGACCAGCTTTTGTAAGCTTTTCAAATTCGGATCAATTCGAATTTTTTAAATAAGTTTAGAGTGAGAAATTAGGTCAAATTAGCAGTTCGAGACTTTTATTCGAACAACATCCAGTGGTACAAGAGCCAATGAGCACCTGTACAAACGTCACCATGAACAAGCGCTTGTTCATTTGTTGAATCCACATTATCAACGCTGAGTCAGCTATTTATCAAACCTGGGCTTCACGATGAGTCACATCATGATGAAAAGTGATAAAATAAAACTGACGGAATAAAAAGAAATGAAATTCTGGATCCGACTTCTTTATCAATTTAAGAACAGTTTTGGTTCAATTTTGATACTAGCTTCAAGGCCATTGCCATGCAGTTTACTGTTCAGTCGAAGCGAAAGGAACATGTTTTAAAGAACACAATATTTAAAACCAGTAAAAAATAACCTGTGAGAGGGCAAAGAAATTGATAACTGTGAGCGGATGAAAAAAACTTTACGCAGTCCTTAAAATATTCGTGCCAGTAATTGGGTTGTTAAATAAGCAGAGTGCGATACAATTTTATTATAATGCTGACATTTTTATCGTCTGTAACCATAGTCAATTGGGGTATTTGGTTTAAATCTCATTGTGCATCAGAGGCAAGTAGCGACCAGTACGTACGCATATGTAACCGTGTATAATTTGTAACTAGAGTAACTGTAACTATCTATAATGTGTAATTGGAGTAATAGTAACTATGTATAATTTGTATTGAGAGCATCTGTATCAATGCGGATTTTTGCTCCCTCCCCCCCACAAAAAAAAAGTTCAATTAAATATTTTATACCCTGTCGAAGAAGCTGTGAAAAACTTCGACTGGGTTCTAAGACAGGCATGGGAATTATAACGAAAAAAGAACAAGATGGACCATTTCTACATCTCTTTCCCTCTCTACGTACGGGCTCAAGTCGAGCGCTGGGCAGACGGCTGTGCATCCTGCCTTGCAAGCCCCTGCTTCTCTGGGCTGCGGAGTTTTAATAAACTCGCCTAAGTGAATTTTTTTTACTGTCGAGAGAGAGAGATTGAATTTTTTTGCTATGTGTACCTGACACTTGACCGCAACAAAAACCTTGGATGAACATATCACGAGAAAATTCAAACATCAGCACACCGGTAGACAAAGTGAACGCTTCCATTTCATGGTCAAGAGATTATAATTCCCTCTACTATTACAATAACTTAATACATGTCATGACAGCTAGTGAACTTAATAAAAAATATGCAGTCGATTGACATTATCTCTCATTTTTGCTAAATGCCAAGGGTGTTTAGTTTTTCGTCTGAATGCTCAAAGTGCAGGGGCATAATTCATTTTTTTGATTTTCTCCTTCACAGCTGTCGTTGGGAGGTAAGACAGCAGAAGTACATACGAGAATTTTACTTGTCTACTTCCAGCAAATTTTACAGATTTCCGTCCTCACAAAACCAAGCGAACAATTGACTTTAGGTCAACCAGTCAGTACTCGGTGATTGGCTCACAATTTTCTAAAAAGTTCTAGACAATAGAAAAAAGAAAAAAATCAGAATTTAGGCCAAGTTTGTCTCTTTCTGCAATCATTGTTGACAGTTCGATTTGTTCCCTTCTTTTAAGGAAGATAAATGTCGTAAAACTTTGTGGTGCATATCGGTGTGTGCGTAAGCGTGAAATAACGTCCGTTTACAGCAAAGCACGCGTGAAGTTTTCGCGACAGATGTAACAAACTGCACGTGGAACTCGAATGCATCTGTCTGAATTTCCACCGTTCTAGGGTGAGAAAACGCACTTAAGGTGACAACTGTTGACAATACCTGAGAATCTACTTGTCAATAAGGCAGGCTTCAGGGTGATGGGAACGAAATATATGTAATGGGTTTGACTACTTTTACTCGTCATTTGTAATGAGAGAATTAAAAGCGATTTATCTCTATAATCCTGGGCTCTGGCTTTACAAACTTTCTTTAATAGAACCCTGAAAATTCATGTTACAACAGAATATATTCAGCTGTTGCAAAAATTATGAAACATCGAGCGTAGTGAATCAAAATTTCATAAGTTACCAGATTGCATGGGAATCAAGCTATGCAGTTGATCTTCAACAGTGCTTCTTTTGGCGCTAAATTTAGGGGATTGAATGACAGATCACTCAGATTTTAATGTAAGTTCTTGTGCCAAGCGCTGTAGAAGTGCTGTGTTGATTCAGTGAAGCTGTTGGGCAAACTATAAATGTTTGAAAAGTTTCAAGAACGTAATGAAAATTGGCTCTCCCGCTAACTTTTGAGTACTAAGTCATTCATCAATGTGAGCTGTGCCTAATTCATGACTAATTTCACACCCATCTATAGCGTGGAATAAAACAAACCCTGTTATGACTCAGAGTTCAGGAGTGCTCTGCCTAAACTACAGATTTATGGTCATTCGCTAGGCAAGAAAAGGGCCTTCGAATCAATAACTCACTCTTTCCATTGGCACCGCAAACTCCACACCGGCGTTCTCCAACGCAGAGTCTGCCGTTATAAATAAAGCTAATTATAGACGGTGTCGAACTTCACCGCATAGATCATTGTAAAGACCACTATTTATTTTTAATGGCTTTAAATTTGTGTCGATTCATTAAGTGGTGTCAACCTCACTTTCTGTTGGCATGTCCTGAAGACCGAACCTAAAATACCGTTGTTTAAAGAACTGAAATGTTGACCAGCTTCGGTAAATAATCTTTTCCAACTTGGTGATGGAATACTCCGAACTCAGGATCAATATATAATTGATTCTTAATGTAATTGTTAAATGCAGCACGTGAAACACTATATCGTTCATAAGAACTAACAACGAGCATGTTTTACAGTTGTGTTGTCGTTTTATTGCTTTAACCGAAAAGAGTGTTCATGCAATTGAAGTTCAATTCATTTTCATCAGTTTCATTTCTCCTGCAATTCCTTAGCTCACTCAGCAGGCAAATACTGTACGCATATCCTCAATTTGTTTTTTTCCATATCTTTCGTAGTTCCACAGTCAATTTGAAAATCAATAACTGAGTCTCTCTATTTTGATTCTCATGGTTCACTAGCGCATCCAATTGGCAGGAAACGATGGCAGTAAAAATGTCTCTCAAAGTGTCCCTTCTGAAAAATGCTCCTTCTTGGAAAGTCCAGGTGATTTTAGAGTAGTTTAGTCAGTGATTAGTTGTTTTTAGCTCTTCCTTCTCTATATTGACCGGAAAAATTCACCATTTTCTCTTTTGTTGCAAGGGGTTCAACACAAAAGCTCTGGCACTGTATGCAATTTGGCTGATTTTTTGCTGCTTGTTTTTATAATGACTTGAATAATTTGCTAATTAGATTATTGAACATTCAAAAAAATTGTCTTTTTATGGACATGATGGTCCTCAACTTAAGGCATAGCATTAATACATGCCACCCAGAGGGGCATGACACAAGTTCATCACACATCGCCTTGTTTCTACAAAGGACTGCAACAACGTTTGAACAAATTAATTATTCACCAATTGTTCAGCGAAATGGCTGAATACGTCTAATTCAGCCTATACCATATTCCTATACCTATCAAGGTGCTGCATATCTGCTACTTCAGGAATATTTAAATATAACGACTCCCTCAGTTAACTGAAATAAAACGAAGCTCATTGGACTATCCCATCATTAGGTTCGATGTTACATTGCTTTTGTTACGAGAGCTAGAGGTAGAAAGATATCACCTCGAGTTCCATTGTTGCGATACTAGGTGCAACTTGTAGTAATTTATAACACAGTCTCAGAATGATAGATCACGACTGAGATTTGTAGCTTCAGTGTCCCTGGAAGATCTGCATCCATGTTTTGGGGTGTGTGTTATCTTTTGCATAACACAACACTAAACACTTTCGCTTGCTATTGTCTCGTTCTGGGCAATTTCGGAGAACAGTCTGAGTGTCCGACGCAGATTGCAGCTGCAGATTTCAGTGTAGATCATTGTTCGGCTTTCGATGGAATTGATATTAGAGTCATTGTGTATAAATGAGATTCAGTAACTCATTCTCACCGAGGTACCGAATCGCATGCATTGAAAATGAGAATGGCACGAAAAGAAATGTGTTCCCAGGGAGATCTATCGTTTGATTATTGCTTGTTCGTACACTGTTGTTGTTCTAATTCGATTCGAACAAAAAGCCTTCGCTGAAAAATTAGCTTGTTTCTCCGAGTGAGTTTTCGTCATTTTTATGCTAGTATATAAAGATTATGAAACCCCACAACATTCGTTCATTTTTCGTTGAATTTTCAGTATTTCATGCTCTTTCTCGTCTTCCAGGTACGGTAAATTCCAACGGTGAAACAAAACGTCAACGAACTTCATACACCCGTTACCAAACGCTGGAGCTGGAGAAGGAGTTCCATTTCAACCGGTACCTCACAAGGCGACGGAGGATAGAAATCGCACACGCTCTCTGTCTCACAGAACGACAAATCAAAATTTGGTTCCAAAATAGGAGGATGAAATGGAAGAAAGAGCACAAGATGGCGAGTATGAACGCTGGCATGGGGATGCATCCCCAGGCGTACCACCAGATGCACCATCACATGATGCAGCAGCACCACTTCCATCCTCACCTCGCTGAGCTGGACACCAAAGCCTACTACTAGGTGAGATTCCCAAGCATGTTGTATGGGCCTATTTATTTTTTAGATAAATTTCGGGTTAGAATCTGAATTTTTTAAGTAATATTGAGCTAGAATTCTAAATTTTAAAGTAGATACTGATTTAGAATCCTTAGTTTTTAGGTAACTTTTGAGCTAGAGCCGTTGCTAAAATGTGAGAATTAACGCACTTATTGAGATTTGCACCCTGATACTCTCGATAAAAATTTCACACAAGAGCACGTGAATAGACAGTATTAGCTTGGATTTCGTTTTGTATTCATGAAAACCATTTTACCTTTGAAAGTAGCATAACCAACTATAGTTCAGACAAGTTAAAAGAATATTCAGAGTTCTATTTATGCTAGGAAATTTATCTTACTAAGATGCTTCAAATGTACTTCAAGGAAGGAACTAAAACGATCATGTTAGTTATTTTTATCACCATTATTTGCTAACATATTCACGATTATGGTTACAGTCCTACAATCAGCGCTAACGTTCTCGAAAGAAAACTGGAGTAATAGTTGGATGACTGTAAATAAGATTAAGCATGCAGAAAAAACTTAATGTCTCTGAGCCTTCTGCCTCAGATAACCCATTGCATAAAAATATTACACAAATCAATGAATGCACAGCGGATATCCACTGGCTTGGCAGGCGATCGATAAAGTTTGAATCATGAACACCGGAAGTTAATGTGATTCTGAGGCATCAGGCTACCTTTTTGGGAACGTCTGACTTTGCATTGAATTAAAATGAAATCGAGTTCAGCGATGCAAGACTCTTAAGGTTGCAGAGAAGATAGGACTTGACAAGAGCTCCGCTGAGGTTCGTGCGGGAAAGGAAAGAGTGTGGAGGGAGAGAGAGGTTGGGTGCACACGGTTGTCTGAAGTGACGTTGACAGATGCGGACAGGACGACGGCTCCCTCCTTTCCTACTCCTCCAGTTACCGTTCCCTTGACTTCCTTTCGTGACATTCTCGCAATTTAGAGAATTCAAATTTTCAGGGAAATTTTTGTACGTGGTAGTTGAGTCCTTTCTCAGAATTTATGCTGAGTAAAGTTCACGTAATGCTGAGTGGTCTATTGAGTCGTGTGTATCTTTGCTTTCACCCATATTGACGTATATGTTGAGCCAACTTGGTGTTTTGGTCTTATGTAACAGCAGTGCAGCTTGAGTGAATCATTGAGACGATAGAATGAATTTCTGACACCTGTTCAGCGCGTTCGCTGATCAAGTTAAGACAACCTTCTGCTTCATATTTCCAAGCGCTTACGCAAAACTACGCTCGTTGAAAGTCTATTTAACCATTTTGAAGTTTAACATTATTGAATTCCTCTGCCGAAGTTCACTATGAGTTATCAAATCTACGTTTACAAGTATGTGAACGAATTTCAGATAGGAAAATAATGCAGGCCAGGTAGTGAAAATCAGAAACAGAGGCACATAGTTCTGACATGTGTGCGAGCTTGGATCGTGCGCGTGTTCCTCATTGAAAATAGCGAGACTCAGCCATCATGCCTAAGAGAATATAGAAACATCTGTATAATTTGTATTGTGGATTGATTTCGTGATATATATTGTCGTCTTTTCCCAAAATAGGCGTGTAGTATTAGGCTACATTCTTTGCTTGGGATGAAGCATTCATGTATATATGCGTATCGTAGAAATATTACGATCAACACTACGTTACTTCCAACGTCAACTGAAAATTTCTAGAATGATTTGACGGCGTAGAGAAGGGGACTTGCGATCCGCGTCAGCTTTCGAAATTTCGCTTTTCGTCGATATTCAAGTCAAATTTCACTCAATGAATTGGCATATGCTTTATTAGGCCGCGACATGCAACCGTAATCAATGCGTTAAATCTAGACTTCATGCGTTCCACTCGAATTTTTCTTTTCCCTTGGATCAACCCAAAATTTACTAGAAAAAATGGGCTTTCCAATGCGCTCATCAAATCACAAGCGCTTGCAAAATTTCAGAATTATCAAATGCATCATTGATGTAAATTCGTTTCTGGTTTAGGCAATTGCGATGGAATTCTATCAAATTTATTGAACGTAATCTTATCAGGAGCTACTGATGAGCGTTAACCTTTACATGAAGATTTACATTGTAGATGAAATCATATTTTTCTGTTGCCTGATTCCGGATTTTTATGAACTACTAAGGTACGAGTTGTCGACATTTTTTTTATAAGTTTGTGTAGGTGAGTACTGGAATAATATATAATTACCAAAGAAGTTTTAATTATTTTTCTCGGGTGTCAAGTTCATGATTTTTATGAAGCCTTGTGTAAGATTGACAATCATAATTTTAGGTAGTTCTGAAAAGTATCATGGCTGCTTAAGTTATCGAGATTGCTCTAGAAATGTATTAAAACCTCTATTTCCTATCTTCTGAAGTATTGAAAATCATTCTCTGACGTCATGACTAGCTAAGTATTATCAAGTCGTACGTGATGAAGCATAGTACAAATCATATTTCTGGTTATTACCATCACTATGCTCTGTTATTCACATACCTATATTTCAAAATTTCAAAAATTGGACATGAATATTATTCATAATGTATTAATACTCCAAAGATATTTCATAAGTTGAATTTGAATTCAATATCGACTACTTCTGCCAGAACTTTGCATTAAGAACATCATATTATGTGAACATTCTTTTCATTCGTCCACGAGTCAAAGCTTGAGAGTCGTGAGCCAAAGTTCATGTAACATCGAATACGATTTCATACTATTTATATCTTAAGATAGGGTCAAGCAGAGGGAAGTGTTCGTAAGGTATTCGAAAATACACATTTAAACTTTTATCCGCCTATATATAGTCTGAGCTTATCTTAAGAAAACATTACTAAACCAGAGCACAAAAACTCTCATCTACCAGTTTACAAATGCAAAATTGTCTTTTGTAAATTCTCATGAAATAAACACATAAGGAAATTTTCCAATACTATGCAACGTTCTTTTGAAAAACGTCTTGTGAATTTCTGCAAATTTTCCATGCAAACTAATTTGAATGTATCGCAGTAGAATTATGATTCATATCATGAATTTTATATCATTCATGTAGCACCTATTGGCATACTTATGGAACATAATTGAGCTTCTCCTTCATTCTTAAGCATATCTCTCTCTTAATGAATCTTGTCGATGAAACTGACTATAATTCTATAAGTTCAATTCAAATTTTCTGACCATGAATTTTAGCACTAGCCAACGCTGAAGTCAGTGATTAATAGTTTGATAGTGAGATTGCAGGAGAACGTGGTATCATGAGCGGTCATCTCACGCTTGTGACAGCCGTAATGTCTCTAATAGATTTTAGGTGTCAAATTTAAATGCTGAAACTCAAAGAATTTGGCGTAGGATGAACTTCTTTTAAACTGTATGATTTCATGTGCAACAGTTTCGACACCGATGTTAGAATAGCATATATTCCGATGTTAGAATTTCAAAATCCTGATTAACTGTACTTCTCAAAGAAAACTTCAGGATAGAAATGAATACGCTGTTAGATATTTACTCGGTGAAAACCCGACGCAGAAGTTTTTCTCAAGGCCTTCGTACCGCCTGAACGAGCGACGACCGCGTCCATGAGAAAGACTTCAATCATAATTTTTTCCAACCGTTAGCCCCCTAAAGGAAAAAGTCATGACTGCATTTCAACCACTGCTCTCGGCAAACCACTAAGCAACCATCACATCAAAGCAACCTTTCGCATCAACCATTCATTACATACAATTTCGTCATGAGTATATTCGTCAGGAGATTTTCATTCATCACTCTGTGGGCAGGAGCCATTTTTCTTGCAAGTTCGTATCTAAGTCATCATTGTTTCATATAACATCATCGGTGATTAATCTTAGGCGCTGTCATTTATCCTTTGTAGAGGGAGACTGACATAATTATAGGGGACAAGAGACCAGGGCATGGGGGAGATGCGCACAGGACGGCAACAATCCATCATGGGAGAGAGGCAGCCTTAGGTTTCCAGTGCCCGAGTCCAGGGCGGCATAGTCTGGGACTTTGAACTCAAACTTTCGAAACGGATTTGCTACTTAAGGGGGCTTCTTTTAACTATAATGGGTAGTCAAATGAACTACAATTACTTCTTTTATTCGCGATGAGGCTTTTATTCTGGGCTAATTTCTTGTTTAAAATAAGTTGGTGTTTTAAGCAGAGGGGAGAAGGTTTTCATGATTTGAGTTTCTGAAAAACTGCTCACGCTTGGGCAACAGACAGCCGCGGCTTAAAAAATGTATATTTAATTACCAAGCTTGAATCGTAAATAAGGGTATTAACTTTTCCAGTTACAAATGATACAAATAAATTAATGAGGACCACAAAAATTTCAGGAATTGGATGTATTCATTTACCATCACCTTAACGCTTTACTGAAAGTTTCACTGCGTCTTCTCAGCAACAGTACTTACCAAAAATTAAAATATCTCCAATCACAATCATTTTCAAATACATATTACATTTTTACACTAACTGCAATGGCATATTGATCTCAAGTTTCACTTTGTTTTTAGATTAACGGTAATTTTCTTCAATTATTGCGCACAGTAAGGTAGTTGACGCAGATTGATGGCAATATAAGGTTACCCAACACTGATGTTGAACTGAGGGTGACCAAGATTTGCCCTGCTCTAGAAGACTTCATAAAGCAGCGTTTGATAGAAGATATCCTCTTCTGCACAGGGAAAGTCTTAAATTCCCATTTGATTCCTATCTAGTCGAAAATCTAAAAGACCAAATTTGAGTAACCAAATTTAGAAAGTTTTGTTGAATTCAGAAATTGTGATCTTCGAGCTATATCTTAATTCATTTCCATCAGCTTGACTTAGGGTGAAATTGCAAAGGCATATGTCACTTTTCAAGCAAATAACAGAATTTTTCCTGGTTCAGAAAATATTGATTGCCTTAATAAATTGTTGTACCAACCATTGAAACAACTTTCTTACAAGTTATGATTAACAGTTAATAATAAATCAATTGTTGAACTTTTTCGAGGCCCGAGAGAAATGGCAATGTTGTCCATTGGGCTCATATGAAGGCCAGACACAAATTCTTAATTTCTTTTCAGGGCCTGGAGAGTAACTGGTTCAATTGTCTAATTCTTCTCTCTGATAGTGTCCAATCGTCCGAAAGTTCCATAAAAATGTTGTCCCAAGCTCGGCAGACTAGAGTAATTTAACTTCATCTCTATTTGTTTATTATCATTATATCACTTGTTTCATTTTGAGAATCGCATTATAAATATTCTGATCAACATAGTAAGGTTCAATTACGATTGTCCCAAGAAAACGCAGGAGCTTATTTATCAGTGTGGAATTAGGTATCTAGCTGTAAATGTACCCAGTCATAATTAGCTCTAAAAATATTACTGTTGAAATAAAACTAGCACTTTCAGTTCATATGATATTGAAACTCTACGCTGTCCAGTTTAATTCGTAAACCATTATTGATTAAACTTTAAACAATTCATACTTCAAAATTAGCATCGTCCACCCAACGAGAACCACTGCCCCTTTCAAACACGTGAGCTTGATATTGACATTGAAAGCTTATCATACACTCAAAGAGCTCAAATATACTGAGGACTCAACCAAAAATGCCCTTTGAAAATAGATTCAGAACGATCTTTGTAAGGTAACGAGCAAGTTTTACCTGAGAGAAAATAAATCTTAAAACTTGATACCAGAGCGGCTCTGCATGCACGAATACATCGAAAAGCTGATCCAAATTTGATAGTGCATAAGTACCCACAAAATGGCACCCAATGAATCTCAGAGATCATCCATCATAAGATGACAGGAGAGGCGGTCTAGTGAATACGCCAGGCCCTGTCCCTCCGCCTGTCTACCAGCCCACGCTTGCACTCCTACCCTCCAGCCTTCGAGGCCGAAACTCTTCATTAGCAACCGAAGATTAATCGATCTCCACTCTGGGATTCATAATGACGTTTGCTGGCACAGCGGCCATTGTTGAGCTTTCGCAGACAACCTCCAGCATTTTCTTTTCAGGGGCCGCCAGAAAAATGGGCATAAAGTTTAAAGCCATTAAGACTGTCTGGTCTTGGCTTGGCTTTTTGTGTCTCATTTACGCGTTCGTGGATATCTGGTCTCACAGACACGATGGAATTTCGTGGAATTATTTAATTTTTTCTACAAATTTTCGAAATAATCACTTGACCAGAAGTTCATGCTGAAAGGCTCTGTAATTTTAATTCTCCAATGAGAAATTCGTTGAACAGCAATAGATTTTTTATAAGAAGCGACAGGTAAGCCAATGAATGTTTGCAGGACATCACGAGTAGTTCAGAAATCGTTTCCTGGAGTTTTCTAGGTGCTTGGAAATCTGCTACGAAATTCTAAACTCGGCCTACGGATATATCGTATTATGACTACCTTGTGCACCACTATCATATAATGACTACCTTGTGCATCACTATCATACTATGACTACCTTGTGCACCACAATCATATAATGACTACTTTGTGCACCACGGAGAATTGGACGCCTACTGATACATAATTTATGCATGGGCTAGGATTTTATCAAATTTTAGAAATTGAATCTTGATTTGTGGCTTCTCTCATAGGTCACTTTCATAAATTTTTTCTCTTCATCTGAGAGTTCTTTCTGATGAAGACCATCTGCTAAGTTTATTTGACTACTTGCATTACTTCTGGTATAAAATTTGAATGATCAGTATGTATTTGTGTTCGAGAAACTTCGAATACAATGAATGAACAATTTTTTTATCTAATTGTGACGATTCAAATCTAACTGAATCTTTCCTTTTTATTTCATTTGGTTAGCTTTATAAGATACAAGAAATTCCAATAAAATCCGAAAAGAAGTATCGAGACTCACATTCGATCATTGCTTTTGGTCAACGCTAGTTTTTTCAATTCGCTTTTAGAATTTACAACGCATAAGTGTTACATAAGTGGTTTATATTGTCAAAATCCATTCATTTATATATCAATTGGTGAAAAATACCTGCGAAGTTTTACGCGGAGCTTTCCATTGTTTGAAGTAAACATTAATACGCAACTCAAATAAAGCTTAGCAACTAATTATCTTTTCCTTATGTATTTTCAAACTGCGTACTATTATCAATGGGAGGACTTGGACAGTTGAACGTATTAGTCACGTAATTCTTTCAACCACGTCCAGTTACAGAAATAACATCAGCTCGTCTTAGGTCATAAGTTACTGGCAACAGACGTACTTTAAGTAATCGCAATTAACAACGAAAAATATCGTGAAGAACATGATTATCATGTCGCTTACTCAAAGTATCTCAACCCTTTTTGCTCTGAAATAACTTGTACTCGAACGAAAATATGTTGATTCCGTTTTAGTTTTAAATAAACAACGTAAGAATTGTAAAGAAGCTTTCATAACAAATTAATCAAATTACGAATCGCTTGAGAGAACGTACATGTCAGAATAATTTTCACAATTATCCCGTTGCGTATATAATTTGATAAGAGATGCACATGTCTTCATAGAGCATTTTTATTTAAAGCCAGAAATAAGGCATCACCAAAACGACAAGCAGGATGTTGATTGATCCTACAAAGTCACCGACACCCTAAGAGAAGACATGAATATATGTCTGCATTACAATGGTCGTTGAAATTAATGTTGCTGATGATGAATGAGCTTTTGGTTGCACGAATACCATGGACTCCATTCGGAATATTAATGGAAATTTGACGGCTAGGAATTGTTCCTGTGTGCTATAAAAACACCATTGATTTATGGACTTTTTTATTGAAAAGACCTCCAACTGAGTGCAGTCTTCATTCTGAAATGCGGTTTGACGTTCGATGTATTTCAGTTGAGCATATTTCACACATGAAAATGGTACCATAAAACGTTGTAGCAAAAATACACACAGAGTAAATGAAATGCCATGAAAATATACGGCAATAGGAAATAATTTCGTGGGAGAAAATATCAAGTTTTGGCCTTTCTTCTCCGCAGAAAAAGTCACAACAAGGAAAACTTACTTGCCTTCTGATAGGTTTTAGGTTGCTGTAATTTTTCAAATTTACAAATGATATGTCCAGCTACGGTATGTCAAGTGGGACAAAATTTGGCGAACATCATAAGATGTAATTTTTTGTGAGGTATACGATTTCAATGTTAATAGGACATTTCATCCTGCATGATAATCATCATCACAGCATCGCCTAATTGTGACGGACGCAGCAACTGCAGATCATCGCTGGGATTTTCAGGGGCGAGTAGAATTGAGATGTTAAAGTTTGGTCAACTTCTAAACATGTCGGAACGATTACGATACTCTGAGTTGAATCATTTGAATCTTACTCACCGATTTGGGAAAAAAGAACATTCACCAGCACGAGATATTATTACTTGTCAATTTCATTTCGAAATGTGCTCAATTCATCCCACGGTGAGAGAAGAAACGTTCACGACCGATGGTCTGATTTGGGTGCGTTTTCTTCCATTCAGGACTGAAATTAATGATGGAGCTCAGTCAGGTTAGAAATACAGTGTAGATAAGTCTCGATTGCTGAGGATAATACACGGCTTAATGATCTTGGTGGCACACCCCAGGCCGTGTTCCCAGACCCAGATTGAGACGTCACGGCCAACAAAATGAAAACTTTGGAAGGAACTTGAGATTGAGGGACGAACTTCAAATGTGGAGAAGAACCTCAGAGCAGAAAACAAAATCTGGAAATCGCTGAAACAGAACTGAAATACGAAAGGTGACCCCAGTATACGATATAGAATTTACGAATAGGAAAAATGATCTCAAAATATTTGAGAAATGTTCTCAAATGGAAAAAAGGATATGGAAGTACGAGGAAGAACTGTTGAAGTAGGCATAATGGGCATCCCGAAATCTCAAATTAATCCTATACTAATTGAACATCTCCCTTAATTTATATGTCGTAAAAACTCCAACTTATTGAACAAATTCGAACATTCTGCTACAATGTACGAATAAGTGCTTGGTCATTTCCCTAACTGGTTCCACGATAGCAGACAAATAATTCTACGTTATTTGTCATTATGAATCTGTTATAGGACATTTATGATTATTAACTATTATCTTTTCTCAATGACACACTCGTACCTCTTCTCTAGAAATAGTGTGCGTCAATCAAACGATGCAAAAAATTGCCTGATTTGTATAATTTTTGGCAAATGTCAGCACAAGTTTGAAAATTGCACAGACAGGGCGTAAACTTTCTGACTATTAATTGCCAATTCTTTTTGTGCCTGAACGACAGTAAAAGAAGACTTAAAAACAGAAAACCCTGCACCAAGTTTCAATTTTTTTACCAGAAAGCTGCAGTCATTCAAGTGCAGAAGAGTAACGTGTAGTACGCTGTTCGTCATCTTTTTGTACTCAAGAATGATTTATTTATCAGCGCATTGAAGCGAAAGTGCGCTTCCCTAAATGATATTTTTATTGCATGCTTCTAAGCCTTTCAGACCTCAACTGTATTGTGTAGAAACCGAACGGAATCCAGTATGCACAACGGTCTGGTTTGATCGATTCCTGAATTAAGTTGTATTCATCTGACCACAAATGGCACTGACAGCATCTACAAAAAGTTCGTTTAGTGGTAATCCATCAGTGACAACTCCATTTTCATAAGCAACAGCGCAAAGTATTTCGACATTTATTTGGATACCATTAATTTCGCGTGAGAGGTAGGAAGGAAGGACGGCTGAGTAATCGACCTGGAATAGACGGGAGGCAAAAGAACGCCAAGAGAACGACTGAAAGACCATCGTTCGAATCTCTTATAAAAAAGAAACGAGTTCATAAGATGAAACATTGTAAAATAATAATTATTGCTGCCTCAAGCTCTGAGAAAGTTTTTTGTTTATGTTTTCTTCAAAGCGTTGATGGTGTTTGATAATGGAAAATTAAAGAACGGTTGCAATGAAGGATTGATGCGGCCTCTTCCAAAAACTTCGAGCACTGTTGTACTCGAAGCTCACGTGAAGCAAGGGTAAAAAATGCCTAGGACTTAAACAATAAAACAATCAGTGCATTCTTGACCTAGAATATTTCAGTTTAGTTTAGAACAGATCTATTTTTTCTGAGTCGACCCTAATATGATTTTCTAGATCATCATCTCACAATCTTGCTCACCATTCTGCCTAAGTTTATACACGTCTGTTACAGAAATAAACAGTTTTCGACAGAATAAACAGTCTCCACAATGAGCAAAATCAGAAGGAAAACCACTTAGAGAATTTGATACACACATTTATCAATTGGGTTTCTTTATATCAGTTCATTTAAATTTCCCATTTCATTGGGGTTTGTCTGAAGAAATTGGTGTAGTTTTACGGAAAAGGCTAAGTCTAGTAACCTTATTTCTTGTATTTCTTATTTTTAATCCTTGTTTCTCGTTTTCTTCCTTGTTCGTTCACTCAAAAATGTTCAAAAATGTAGTGATCTGGCATTATATTCGCCTAATTTGTGTTTGTAAAATATGAAACCTTTGCGACAAAGAACATTGATGACTATGCAAAATTAAACAGGCAAATTTACCTCAACATTTGCTTTGAATAACTCGATTTAAAATATCACATTTCCTCTCTCAGAACCTGTATTTCAAATTTGAAACATTTGATACAATTTATCACTTCAAGTGTTACATCATTTAAAGATAATACAGACATGGATTTCTTAAACTGTTACAATGAACAGTTTCAGACACAGCTACTTGGGGGCGCAAATACGTTCTACGAGTTTTAGTGTATCTTACAGCTCTACATGCTTAGCGTTCACGTATGTATGAATATCTTAATGTACCTATTCTTTACTTACACACGGAAAAAACTGGGATGACCTGCAATAAATACAGTAGAAAGCTAACGTCCTCGCACAATTGTTCACCGTAATTCTCACAAAATTTCACCTTGCACAAAATTTCACTGCAATTCGCGCAAAATTTCACAGCAATTCGCACAATATTCACTTCGCGCAAAATTTCACGGGTCTCCAATTGTTTATTAAGCTAAGTGGAACACCTCGTATTTAATAAAATGTGAGTGAAATTACACATGAGATTTTGTCCTAAAATTTGTTCTTGGTCCGTTAGGGACCGACGGTCGTTGGTGTCACGCACCTCTAGCACAGGGTCCATTTGTTTGGAGGTTGTAGTGCGGTTGCGGTCGGCGAAAAACCAAGGACGGCCTTGCGGATCATAGGATAGATCTTCGATCTAGTTCACATTCTAAAACTAGAACGTCTGATCTAACCAATAAATCACAAGGAAACGATGGGAGGGATTTCGCGTACAGACTGAGTTAAAACAAAGAGGCCTTAAGAGACAGGGAATACATGAGTATCAGTAGTGCAAAAAACTATCAAAAGTACATGAGGATGTGTAACCGATAATACACGGGCAAAGTGCAGCGATTTCACTTTTAAGAGCATGATGCTGCAACACCTAATTCTTTTTTCATGCATGTCCAGGATACTGATGAAAAAAGTTTTTACGATTGGTTTCCTTTATACAAATATAACTTTATAGAGTCAGATTACTTTTGATAACAGTAAAACCTGAGAAAACAAAATGAGGATATGAATGTAAATTTATGCAAGCATTTGCTGAGCTACGTAAAAATAGGGCTTAATATTTTATATATGCTCCAGCTGTAAAACATAACTTTTGGACTCACAAAATAGCTTTTTATCATCATTTTCATTACAATTTGTCAATAATGAGCTCGTATGTTCTCTCGATGGCCATAGAATTCCAGAGGTAGTTTTATAACTGAGTTGGGGAATCATATATTCATATTCTTTTGTTCTTTTGTCACATAAATTTGAAGTTGATATTATTGTATTTAAAAAAATATTCATGAATTCCTATTGAAACTAGGCTTTTTTCTTTGTTTGAAATTAAAAAAAATTCCATCCAAGCCTTACCATTATACATACACAAGTAACGTAATTTTATTCCTGACAGTTTAGTGTTATTTCCCAACTCCATCTATCATAAAGCATCAAAAAATGCCCATATTACTGGGAAATTTGCAGTTTGTATAGCACTTGTATTATATGCATTAATTATACTACATTGAAGAAAAGAAAATTTTAAAATTCATTGACCTGACCACAAAAGCACAGTTTCAGCATAAAATTGCAGTTCTGTTTTGTTTGTTACAAAGAAATGGAAAACTATGGCTTCAACATAGGAACAACACGATAGATGTTTTGTTACGTCGTGATATTGTATAGATAATTACAGTAGTTTTCTTAGATACATTCAGCAAGTAATCGGAGATTGAGCTGCTAAATTTCTGAGCCAAAGGTTTGCACCAACAGTAAGTTCATTCTTAAAAAATACCTGGAGCGGTTATAACGTTGTTGTGTGGGTTAGCAATGATGAAAATACTCACTAACATTAGAATCTGGTGCACTACAGTAGCATATTGACGCTTTCACACTTGATGTCTGGTTATTCCTGATATTTCACGCAAGCTCATTTTTGCGCTTCTTATTTGTCCAGCCAGGGGGCACCAATGCAGTCTATCAGTCAACAGACCCACGCACGAAGTGTGGAGGGTCAAGGCTGTACGGGATAGCATTGCTTTTTGATAGCCCTAATCTCAGGACCATCCGTGTTTCATGCTGAAGAAAAAGCGTCCTTGTCTCATGTTCATCTAAGTTTTCAGCAAGTATAAAAGGCTCACCACAAGTGCATCTTTTATTCACGCACGCTAAATTCCTTGTGTAAGATGTAAGGGGTATGAGAAAGAACAACAAGCCAGTATTGATTCATAATTGTGTTTCAGTAATGTACAAATTGAACTAACATTGGAAGCATAAATAAGTTTGTTCGTGTTTCATGTTTGCGAGTTTTGCAATGTAATGAAATTTAGAGCTCCTTGAATTCTTTGCTCATTTAAGGGCATCCAACTTGTGAACGTTATGAAGAGTGTTAGAAAATGCTGACGCTGCTTACGCAATCGCATGCATGTGCGTTGAAAACAACAAAATATTTATTTCCGTACACTCGTAATCAAAGAAATTGAAGGGCTACTTCACGGGCGACAATTTTTTTAATATTGTTTATTTGAATGCTCGGAAATAAATCAAGTTATGAATTAATCCTAAGCTCAGAATTTTACTAAAATAATAGGGAGAAAATTTCTACTACAAAGGATACGACTTGTAGTGCACCTGAAGCGTGTTTGTTTGTGATATCGCTTTGATTTTCTACGCTAATATATTTGTGCTTAAAGTCCATATTACAATGCTACTTAACCATATAGTGTGGCCACTTATTTTCTGTATCAAAAGTATGTTAACGTCATGTAAAAGAAGCAGTCGTCTGTTGCTAATCAAATAAAAATATTAAGGAATATTCTTAGTAAATTCCTGTAGAGCTCAAGCCTCCCCCCACTTCCCCCTCCTTTCCCCGGTTGATCAAAGTCCCCGGATCTCGTACCTCATTCTTCAATATCGTGGAACTTTCTGTTGTTCACTTTAGTTCAATAAATTCCACAAACAACTTAATTATGCGCACGAAACACCAATTTCAAACCATTATTTTAAATAGTATCTTGATTTTATAACACTCTGTGTTGACTATATAAGCCACTTTGAGTTATAATTTCCGATCTATACACAGGTTAGCAATAAATAAAAGTATTAGTACCTTACATTAATTCAGTTTCCACTTAATGTAGAGAAAATAAACAATATTAATCGCCATAAAAACCTCCGGATTATTTCCCTTGAGGTCAGAGAACGGTATCAGAATTTTTGGATTCTCTAATATAGTACAACAATCGAACCTCGATGGGAATGACAAATTTCAAGTTGGAATAATTTTAGAAATGGGCAGATAAGCGTGAAAATATGCGAATTCATTAACCACCTTTACCAAATGAATAACATATAAATGTTAAGCAAAAATTACAAGCCATTTTGAGACTAAAAGTGATATTAAGGACACATATTTACAGGAAGATCAACTGGAATAGGGCGTTTGTTTATAAGGATTTCTAAATAATTTTACCTAGTATTTATTTTTCACTCACAATTATATAGTTAAACACACAATACGGTCAAACATCAAAGAAAACCAGGATAAAGTTGTCCTTCGGCCTTTCTTCAATAGTAGCTTACAGTATCCTTCAAATTCATACCTCAGGACTACTAATTATTTGTTAAGAAATTTTATGCTCAATTATAAATTCCAACTTAGCTTGGTTAGATGCTTACCACGACTAAGAGAGCCTTAATTTTAATATTTTGCTCTTCTTTTCCTTGAATATTTAAAGCTTGATCATTTTTCAGGAAATTAATGAATTTGAATCTTTCATTAATTATGGCGTTCTTGAATGTGTCTACCTTATACGTTGCAGCATAATTTTTATTGAACTTGCCTCTACACCACTCTATCATATTAAAACAAACACACTGATCTTGAAAATGATGAAGACCTTCATTAAAATTCATTTCTGCCAATTAGCTTTTATATGTATCAAAAGATTCTTCATTACTTCTCTGCATTTATGGTTTCCAGAACATTTTCACCGCGTGCATAATACATTTCCGTTACTGAACGCATGTCTAGTCATTCAAAGATTTCTCATGCTTCAATGTTTTCATGTTGTTTTCCTGTGAGCATGGTTCCCAGTACATTTTCAACGCGTGCACAATACATTTCTGGAACTAAATGCATGTCTAATCATTCGAAGATTTCTCATGTTTCAATGTTTTCATGTTCTTTTTCCGGTGAGCTAGGTTCCCAGAACATTTCCACCACATGCACAATACATTTCCGGAACTGAATGCACGTATAATCGTTGGAAGATTTTTCATGTTTCAACGTTTCCATGTTTTTTTTCCTGTGAGTTGGGTTTCCAGTACATTTTCACCGCGTGCTC
>VOMN01046473.1:0-13219 GCA_014899125.1 Orchestia grillus | reverse complement strand
ATCCCTGGCACTCAGCGAAGTGTTGAATCACCCCAACCTAACGCGGTCTCGCAGCCGTACACAAGGATGGTATTTAATTCGTATTTTGTCCTGTTGTTGCAAGTACCGAAAGGTCCGAAGTATATTATCCTCAAATTTTGGGGACATAATTCAGTAATTAAACAAGCGGCACTTGACTAACCATCCACACGATGAATCTTGGAAGTAAAATTGTCTGGCATCGATGCACAAATAACAAAGCACATTAATATGTGCTATCCAGATACAGACAATAGCCGCTTCATGAGTGGAGTAAATCACCACAAAAGGATGGGCATCTCAGCACTTCCGTCTCCGAGGCTTGACCGATCATTGTGGAAAACAGTCACGTGACCAGTCATGAGCGACTGGACTAACTATAATCATTGTTAAAATGAATGGTTCTCTCCCAGTGAAGCATGTAATGGGTCACAAATGTTCCTCGTCGTTTCCGTTGAAATAAACTGTTCATGACTAAATTATGTTAAGCAAAACACTGTCGTATCGTATTAGCCTAGGCTAATAAAACAATGCAATAATCAGTCTCCTACATTGAAAACTTAAATTAATAATGAACTTTGCGAAACGAAATTTCCTGTATCATAAATACGCCAATTGCAGTCTTTAGTCGTTCAGTTTCAAAATAGTACGCCTTGAAGACGAGCTGTGTGAACGCGCTCAAAAGCTCGTTTAATTGAATGGATTTCAGAGGATTTCGAAATAAAGTTTTCTCCATAACGACTCCCGGACTTCCGCTCTACGACACTGTACGGCATCAGTATCCTGTCTACGACACTGGCCTACATTGGCGCAGCTCGTAGCAATATTCTTCTATGAAATGTCGAATTCGGGACGGAGAGTTGACCCAAGCAACCAACGAACTGTGCATACAGAGGTTGAAAAAAACGGAAACTTAAATTAAAGTCATTATTGGCGTCGATTGAAAAAGCAAGTACACAAATGCCTCCTGGTAGACCAGATAAAACCCGACTCGTGGTGTAAGAATTCCAAGATGAAAATAAATTTCGGACCCCCAGAAACGTCGGCTACCTTCTGGTTCAGGAGTGAAACGGGATTTTCTGTCGAGTGGGATAGCCTGCGTCGCTCCAACTTGAATGAAACTTCATAATTTGCTAGTGTCAGACCGCTATTTTACAGTGATCTTGCGTGTGCTAATTACCTACTCCTTTATTATTGAGGTATATTTATTGAGTATATTTATACATATTAAGGTATATTATTAAGGTATATTTCGAGGGAGTGGCTCAAGGGCACAAGAAGTGCACAGCCAGAGTCTTGGAGTGAGAGGAATTAATTGAGTGCGGCTGAGGGCTAATTAATTCGAAACGAAATAATTGCAATTAACGTTACCAGCATGACTCAATATATTAGGCAATCAACACTTTCGAAAAACACATCTAGAAAACAATCCTCGGTCTCTGAATGAAGTCATGATGTTTATGTATCCTCTTTGTGCTTCTATGATTAAATCCAAGTAGAAGCTTTGATTTTACCAAACACACGCGAAGAAAATCCCGATTACTTCATTCATAATTCGGAATCTGATGATTAGCGCATCTGCACGTTGAACGATCTGCTAGTGAATTAAAATTTCCCATCAGAAGTTTCAGCGTGATTTCCGTATTCAATTTTACCGTCATAGTCTTACTGTTTGAAACCCCGAATTATAACGTGAGTAGTATGTGACTTATTTCGGAATGAGAGACTATATTTTTCTTTCTTCTGTCTTTCAAGCTTTTCCCTTTCTTTGTGTTTTTCTATCTTCTTTTCTTTTATCTTAGCCTGAAAAATTCGTGTCCCTTTTATAACCTAAAATCTAAAGAATTCTCTGAAGAGGATGACTGAGCACAACAATTTTAGAGAAACGTAAGTAAAACTACGAAAAACCTGGAATTTGGCACCTCAACTTCTGAACGTTCAAAATCCGTTCACTTCGTAAAGCGTCAAACTAAAACCAAACAAATTTCTAAATCAATTTTACACGGAGAGAAGCTGCAAAGAACACACCATCGCGCGTCTGCATTCAGGACCCGAGCTGTGAGAGAGTTATGGGCGAATTTATCATTCATTGATACTTATACCTGGGCGATTATGGAGCCTAATCCTTACCGCACTTTAGCGCTAATGCCAAGAAAAATGCCTCGTCCGTTTTTCTTGCGAGCGATTATTCTCATTATGCAAAAATATGAAGAGCTCTAGAATCTTACGCATAATCCGGAGGCCTGCGTAGCCTCTAATGAGCTCATTATGCTGCCATCATGTGGCCGGCCGTGTAAACGCTCTGTAATTACCCAAGAGTCCAGAGCTCGCTCAGGTAACCATGAAATTTTAATGGATGAACTTTTTATGGGACCAAATGCAGCAGTCAGAAGACGTGGTCTAAGCCTATTCCTTCTCTTAACTTATTTCCTACAGAGTTCCTCTTGAGGTTTGGCAGGACCTCATTTGCATGTTGGTAATTGTTCTCCGTTTGGCGAACATCTTGCCGAACTTCTGGCATTTTGCAACCCCAGCTGTAACGTGTGCCAGGGCCCGAGGTGTGCGAACTGCCCTCGATCCTCAACCCTTAATGCCAGCCTCATAAGCTAGTCTGGCGCACGTACCAAGGGCGTCGAACACGGGGTCCAGTGCCCTCCGCAACGCCGTTAATATTCCAAATTATCAATATCACCTCCAGTACGGTTTGATGAGTACACTGCATATTAGAAATATGTTCCTGAGCAAGGCTCCGAGCGAATGCGGGTAGTATTTAAAAATCATCTGAGCTAGCAGTTAAGCAACGTTTGCCCAGCGTGGTCTGATAAGAAAAGGCTGTAAGCGACCACCAAATCAAGATTCTGCAGCACCTAAACACCGTGTACTACACTTTATTGTATTGCAATTGGTGTTGAAGCCAGAAGATACGGTGAATATTGGAGAACACAGAATAAAGTCTGAGTGAATAAAGCTCTCCGTTTGGTACGAGGAAAAATACTCTGAGCAGTACTTTCTGATAGTGATACAAGCGTATATAATCCTATAGCTGCAGGGAATAAACACAATGCGACTAAACATCTTCAAAAACACATGAAATCTGCATAAAAACGAAAACACTGGAGGGAAAATATGATTAAGAAAAAAGACATACGTTCGAAGGGTTTGAATGACACACAATTGAGACTGTGGAAATGTACATATCTATAGAATAAGGTTAACTGGAAGAGTTACGTTTCACACAATAGCAATCCGTGCATAGTATTTCGTACTGATAAAGTCTCATGAAACTGCTGCTAAAGGAAAACCTATCAACCAGTTACATTTGGGAGATGAAATTTACATTTTTATTGTAGCGTGGGGTTGTGATCACAGGCAGAAATCAGGCCAGTACGCCACAGGTCCTGCGGCATACGTAGGCTAGAATAATAATAGCAGGTCATATCCATCTGCATTATAATTGAAAGCAAGAGGGCTATTAACATCCATTGAACTTTAAAGAGGAGGCCGAGCTCTGGTCCTCAGAAGAGGTGTTATTAGCCTGTCAAAAATACTACGCTAAATGACCGCCATGATCGATGCCGCGACTCCCTGACCAGACCGGCCACCAGCCAGAGCTCGACCACACTCGCAATCCTGCTTCCTGCCTTTGAAGAGTTTTGTTCTAGTGATGCTTTGGTCTTCGTGTCATGCTCGAGTGGTTGCGAATTTTTTAGCCGCTCGTCCTCTCATGAGGAAGTCAAGGCGTTTTTCAACGACACTCTTCGATGGCTACCTATATGTAGTCCAGGTAATGCTGGCATCAGACACAGTGTGGTGAACTTTCAGAGTGGGTCTCGTTGAGTGGGTATCACTATTTATGTCTGATCACCGAGAAGTTAGACCATGGCCCATCCACACCTTCACCATAGCACGCAGGCTTCGCGGACATGAACGAGATCGATTTCACAGCTGCATTTTACTGTAATGCTCAGACGAGCTTGCAGGTCCGCTGTCGTGAGTGTATGTAAAAATTTCCCTACCATACGCGTAGATTTCAACGACAATGCACGTAGAAGTCAACGACAAACCGAGGCTCTAGCAACGTATGCTATTATTTAAGCATGGCGACTTTGACATCTGCTGCAGAGCACGAGGAACGATCCAGTTTCGCTCCATTTCAAAACGCTTCATCATTGTGGGCTAGAGTGAAGAAACAGTACAATGATAATCTCACATCACTGTTTTGTCTTGCGTTGCATCATTTCGAAATTGAGCATTTGGCTGCATTTTGATAAAAATATTACAATACAAAGAAGAGAGAGTCCTCAGAAAACACGAGTGTACGAGTTGGCGTGAAGCATACAAACACACAAGGGAAGAGTCGCTTGATCTGAGCACCGCCCAGCGCCCACGGGTGCGGGTGCGGGTGCCCCCGCTGCGACGTCGTCTCCCGGCCACGATTTGTAGAGCGGTTATGTCCAGTAAATTAAGGACGAAATTTCTTCCAAATTTATTCTTGCATTCAACAACAGTTCCATTGTGTATTCGTGGGCCCGTGGTGGAATAAAATATCTTGAGGTAAATTGATTATGTAAATATTGTGAAGTTCATGTAAGAAATTATTAAAATGGCTAAACATAAATCAATTAATTCTACATACTACATTTTTTGATTTGTATTATTTTCTCCTTTATTTGATTACCTCATTCATAAACCTTCACAAAAAAAGGCTTTATTCAGCCCGGTACGCTAACTCTGAAAAAAAACCCTAATTGCAGTACTGGTTCATCCATTAAATATTAGCGAAGAGTCCCCTGTAGGTGGCTCTATCAGTTTAATATTTACGGACACGGCCGCCACATTACCTGCGTTCCGGCATCTCAACGTCGGCATGCCTACCTCATGTCTGCCCGCGCGCCTCTCTCGCATGTGAAGCGAACTCAGTGGAGTCCAATTCCTCTGAAGGTGCGCATACGTGTTCTCAGGTGAGTTTTTGTGCTCTAAAATCTTCCTCATCATAGCGAAATTTATGTAACTCTTCGGGAAAAAAATCTCGTTTTCAAGGGATCTAAATGCGCCACGACGTTTTGGCCCCACCTCGAGCATACAGTAATTTTCTCAGATTATCTTAGCCCAAAGGCTGTAAATTAAGTTGTCCAAGCATGATGCCCAAGCCTTATTTTTTTGTGGCGTGTCTGCACGACGGGAGTGACGTCGCTCGGTTACCACAGGAAAACGGTCGGCCTTTACGAACGCCCCACGGGAACTCATGACGCAACTTTTTGAAAGCGATTTGCTATTTTGCGCAGTTTCGAAGATTCATCGAACCACATTAAGGATACTTTACGTCCCTGTTTTGGACCTGCTGCACAAAACTTGGAAAGTAAATCAGACGTCCACCCAGGGTCACTGAAAAGCTCAGATAAAAGTCAATGTGTTGTTACATTTCACTCCAGCTCATGTCTGTGTGCGCCGGATATATTTGCGTCAAAGCTTCGTGGATCTGCTCGGTCATTACAACATTATCTTCCACAACTACCCTTTTCTTCAAAATTAATAGACTTTAAAATTATTTTCTCACTCTATTACATTTTCAATAACATTCGGAGCGAAAAAAATATTGAAAATATAATTCTAACAACAGTTACCTCCATAAACATGTAAGGCAAAAATCGCTGTTTGAAAGCAGGTGTGTCGCAAATATCCCATTCATCATACAAAATAAAGTCAAAGTTGAACGCACATGAGCTGAACACCTTCAACTCAAGGTTTTTCAGCAAGGGGACCCCCTCACACTCTGGGGTCCGACGTTAGATTCCATGGAGGTGCGAAAACCATATCAAAACTATACTTAATGAAATTATAACATTTCTTTCGTTGACCAAATTTAGAATAAATTCTCCTCTTTTATCTTTAATTAGCACGAGTTTGCAGGTGATGTGCGGGCGCATCAAAGTTATCTTTCAGACGTTCAGTCATCATACGATGTTGGGAACTGCCTCTCTTGAGCAGTTTGCCTGTAGTTAGTCCAATTCAAGATACTGCCCCTGGGGACGACACACTTGTCATGCCTCCCAGGAACCGCCGAGGTCCTCCATTGAGATCATATGTACTTTTACATACTTTTAGTTTCGTACGTACTTTTCACTGGAGAATTTTCTTCTCAGTAATTCTAAAAGACATGGTTGTCGCCTGGGAGAAGTTTAATACTGTAAGTATACGGTAATATAAATTCTCAGGAATTATCAAATGAAATAAATCTGCAAATGTATAGGTGTGAGAATATGTGCACACTGCAAGACATGAGTTAGAGCTAAATAGATAATCGACTCGATAAATTTAGGTTATAACTGAATTCGAAACCCCAGTGAAGTCTCCAACGGTTCATTGACAAGGTAGTAACCATAATAATACTTGAGTATTGACTATTTTCTTGCATTCCAGTGGCAATGTATACAACTCAGAGCTGTGTTCGACTCGAGAAAGAAGAGTGCACCAGCTCCATTATTTCTCAATCTTATGCCCGTTTACCATATGTGACAATAAAGTAAAACGCATTTGAAAAAATCTTCCCCAACATAATTTTCCCAATCGATTTTTACGCAGATTGAAGAACGCGAGAGTCAAAGTCGAGGGAGCGCTCGCATCCGCTGTACGATTATGATCTCAAAAGCGCCCTGATCTTGATCTTAAGATCCATTTTTGGCAGCGCTCGGGTGAGATCTTAAAGACCGGAGCAGGCGGAGGATATACAGCGTCTATGCCTGGGCCGAGGCTTTAGTGCGTGCACAGCATTGCATGGTCCAAATTGTGGCTTGCTAAGCGGTCAGACGTTGCAATGGCCACTCTCCTCTGACAGCCACAACGCGATGCCATCATCAGAGCGCTCTCAAAGCAATTTGTTCGCATAATTCCCTATGCAAATTACATGCAGAGACAATTTAAAGTCCAACTGCAAAGGGCTGCACGCATTCAGTCTACAGGGAGGTTCCATATTTTAGGGCTCGCTGCCTCACTCAACGAGTCTAATTTCGCTGTTTTTTCCCGCGTCTCAACCTTGTCTGATGTTCGTATCATCGGACACGCAACATGCACAAATTCCAGGACCAATTATTCTATTTTGAAGAATGGACGAGGCAGCGCTCTCCTGCGGAGCGGAGAGGGTAAAAAATATCTTTTCGATGTTCTTTTCGCAGTTTTCTAGCATCGGATACGAAGATTTGCCAGACATAAGGTCAGGTTTCAAAGATCTGCCCACGGACCTTCTTAAATTAGAATCATGTTCTCGCAGATCCTGCAGCGATACAACTCAGCCCGACGATCAGGGTAAAGAAAGAAGCACGTTCAGAGAATTATTTGATGAGTCTGCGTACTCACGAGCCGCATGGTTGTGTTCAAAGCTGGAAGCAATGCAATGAAATTTCTATAGTATTAACTTAAGGAAATTCTAGCACGATTCAGTTCTAACAAATTTAGCTCATGTATTTAGACTATCATTACTATCAGTTCTCGATTTGCGTCGCACTGATTCCAATTTGGCGCCTTAGATATTCTCGTTGCTTCAGGCGACACCGCGTAAAAAACTCGAACTAATGAAGGTTGTCAGAAGAGTCGTTCGCGAACAATGAATATGACTAATCCGTATCATGATGAACTTTGAAAAGCAACCATCAACAACCAAGATGACTCTAATGAATTAGAATTCAGAGAACAATGGCGAGGTCGGGTACGAGAGACGGCATCGGACGAGAGGACTAAATGATCCACCTTCCTCTCCCCAAAATCAGCCGGACCTACGAGCTGTGGTTGCAGACAGAAGAGTTGTTTCGGTCATCGCTCTCAGCGACGTGTCTTCGCTACAGCTAGTGGCACACATCTTCTTCCAAATGTTTATTAAAACATTCACACTGCTGGTTAATTGTAGGACCGACACTATTAGGTCATGTGGCCACGATACATTCCATGAGAGTTACGCAACTCCACGGCAGTTGATCATGGCGCGGGCATGTCTTATGAGAAGTGCACTGCGGACCTAAGGAACAACAACTGCGCTCAGCAATGCGATGTTCGCAACCAAACTAATAAATTGTCCTCAGATGATCTCATGGATTCCATCAGAGAGTAGTTCATCAATCTTGACTGTCGAACAATGACATCGGAAAAAGTATGATACTCTCACAGCTGTCCAGGTAATTGATCTTTCTTATGTGTACATTCTGAGACTTCATCGCTTGTAAAGAGGCCCCTGCTACAGGAAGAAAAGCTCACCCCAACGTAACTGCTTTTCTGAATGAAAAGCGATACATTTTCCACTAATGAAACTTCGGCTGTGGAGAAAATAAGTGCTGTGCCAGCATCAGCGATACTTCGAGAACGCATTTTGTCCGAGTGTGGAAAATAGATAGACGAGGAAATAGACGTAGAGGTATATGTGGAAAATAGATGGACGAGGAAAATAAAGAATGCCGATAAAAGTTCAGGGCCCTGGTCAGTTATCAAATCAATCTTCACCTTAAACTGGCACGAAACATAATTCTTCAAGGTTTCATGGTGAAATTTTCAAAATTAAGTTTTTATCGGAAATTTCGCCGGAATTTTTCATGTGCCGGGTCACTCAATAACTACTTGCTCCACAGAATTCAATATTCTCAATTATTCAGTACAGTAACAACCGTCTAATATAAATGCAGATACATTAGCACCTCTTCCATAGATTCTTAATAAACATATTATTTGCTGGTTGTGGAGCATAATATTGAAATGCATGGTGAGTTTTGAAAGTAAGTATGCAATTTGGTCGCTACTAAAGCATGACTTGAAGCTTTTACCGAAAAAATTACAGATAATTAAAAAACTTAGGTCTTTCCAAATATATCATAGCGGTATTTTACAAATTTTGGAAAAGCTACACTGTGTTTAAAGATTTCTGAACACCTGTGATTAAGAACTCACAGCCACGAGATGGAGTGCACGGCTGTCCAGAGGGCGCAGCTGAGGAGCAGCAGGGCAGGCCTCATCACTGCACGAAGGGCCTCTCCAGCTTCTGACGGCCCATCATGCTTCAGTCGGCGGTCAACTTATGTCCAAATTTCACTAAATCACGTAGGCTACGCGGGAATCTTCTAAAACTGTTTCCATCATTAGTGGGTATTTGCTTATCTGCGTTCACAAGCAGCACAAGAAACTCCAGTTCGAGAGTATTTATTATTTTCAAAATCGCTCAAAAAATGTTCACTCGATTTGGCTCTTCTAGGGTAGAATTATCACAAACTTCGTCACAAGCGTGTGAGTTGTGATTGCAGTGCTCGAACAAGGCAAGTGAACAACATAGCACATCAAAAGTAGCTACTCCACTGATTAGTGAGAAGAATGTGAGCGTTTCATCATTTCACTAGACGGGCACGTGGTCACGGTCACCGAGTCAGTCCCATTCAAGAAAAGGTATTTCAGTATTTAGGAAATTTGCCAATCCTACAAAGCAAAGATTGAACCTCAGCGGGAAGCAACACAATGATGATAGTGTCTCCCAAGAGCTAGGTAAGAAGCTGACCCTGCATACAATTATGAACTTTGAATAAATTCATCAATATTATATCCAACTGAAAGCCGTATTCGGGCATTCCAATAGCGCTCATTTTCAAGCCGAGAAGAAAGAGAGCGACAACTCCAAATGTTTTAATCTCACGCAGAGGTCTGCTTGGAAGGTGTACCTCCGAACATCCCCATGCAAAAAATCGTATCAAAAGAGAGTTATAACTTTCTATGGTCTGATTTTTCAGCAATTCATCCTTAAAAGTCAGTAATCATTACTTAAGTAGTGATTCATGTAATAACACAGCTTGCTGGTCGGCTATTTTCTTATAAAACTAATTAGGAGCATATCATTGAATTGCAGCTGACGAAATCACGGAGGTTGATATGAAACTTTAAGCAAAATTAATTGTCTTCAGTAACACCGCTTGGTGAAGCTGGTAGTACTGTAATTACAAAGGCGGATAAAAGAAACAGACTACACTGTCGCATAACGATGTACTGCAATATTCATTAGGGATATAGTGGAATACTGAATTTCCAATACTCATTATGTATAATGAACCATACTGGACACTGGATTCCCAAAGAACGAGGGAAAAATTTCTCCGAAGTGACATGCGCACTCTGAGCGTGATTGCAATTCCAAACCAGTAACTACAAGGAGACTGAAGTGAAGCTGGTCCGACTTCCGACAGTAACTAGCATCAACTAGACACCGTGGAGAATTATGCACTATGGTGGGATCTGCACTAACACGTACTATGTGCACGCATAGACCGTGGAGTGGTAGTCATAGCACTTGAGATGGTGCTGCACTCATGCGTTTCTGACGAGAACACGCTGACAGTCAAATTATTCCAAGCCTCTCACACGCACCTCTCAGGAACTTTTACTGTAACAGCCACAATACGTACTGACCTCTGTGTTGGAAATCTTTATCATTTTAATTCAAAGGTTGGGAAAGTTCTTTTACAAGGTACGGTATTAATAAATTTATTAGGCTGCGTCAATGAAACAAAATAGTTCTGGTATGTTATTCGTGAAACTAAAAGAACCTTTATTAATTACCAACACGTTTTACCGTTGGGTTTTCAATACCTTACCACTGCTGGCGTGGTGAGACTATTGTGATGAATATCAAGAAACTTCACATCAATAACACAAAGGTTAACTTAGCGAAACGTAGACCTTCAAGACTTGGTAATTTTCAATAAAGGCGAAATTTCACGAAGAGGAACGTCGGGCTGCCCGCAACTTGCGCTGGTGCTTCTGTTCTTTGTTAATTGTGAGCGCGAAACCTTTCCTCACTAGAAATTCCATTATTAATCGTCTATAGTTGCAGCATATTATAAGGCAGTGGTGGCATAGATTACAGCGCTTCAGTGACTCAGACTATACCGCACCGAAAGAGAAGGGACCATTTAGTACGGACTTCAGAGAATGGGGAATCTATGCTTGAGGTGTGTTCCGACACAACAAACTTGCTCATAGAAACAGCAAGTTAAGAATGAAGAGAAAGAAAAGATAATGAAAAAATAGCGAAGAAGGTGTGAAAACAGGAGGAAGTAAAGTAGGTACGAAAGACCGAAGATCTCCTTATAGCAGTTGTAATCTACCAGTCCCCCTGAGGTCCCCAGTCCCCATCGCACACTATAAACAAATTTAACCTTATTGTCTGTCCTATGGCTCCTGAAAAGTTCGCTTTTTGAATTAGGAAATTTTAAGCCTTAAATGTACGAGTTTCGATGAATCATCATCTGTTCAGTTTTATACTTGAAAAATAGTGGAATGTGGAGCCTAAACACTAAGATTATTGCTACACCAAGTGCAATTAGATGAACCCTATCAGTTGATTTATTTGAAGTTATCATGTGGAAGAGATGAAAGTATTTATTATGTCATAAAGTTATCAACATCTAAAGATGCTGCAAGGAAATGAAGACCATGTTACATCCACACTCATCACTGATGCCGCTAGCTCTGATACTTGGAAGTCCACAAATCACTGGTACAATAACTATTTGATACAATACAAATGTATTTCCCCCTACGACTTTGTCTCAACTATACTACGTGCGAACAGTGATTTTGCTCTTCAAGGCAGCGCAAAAGTGGTATAAACTTTCTATTGTGTTTTGAATAACTTACATAGAATAATCATTTTTCACCGATTACTCATTTCACGAGTTTTAGAAGAATTGTGTGGTTTTTCTTAGCATAAAAATATTAAATTCCCACTTGAATCACAGTTACAAATGTGTTCTACCATGAGATGTTACTCAGTGTTTGGAGGTGGGACTTCAACGCGTACAGGATAGCGCGCACTCCCACCACCACAGTTCGTTTGAAACTAAACCTTCTCGTACGACAAAGACACGCGGCTCCATCCTAGCAGGTAGAGGTCGAGGGTTATTGGTGGGAGGAGCGTATGGGCGGAGACCTATGCGGTTGAGTGCGAAGGACCTCCCTATAGAGTCTATAAATACATCACGATCAAAGCGTATGATATTTCGATCATTTTTGCGTGAGTTTAGCTAATTTTTATTCGATCGAAGACATAATATAAATAAACAGAGCAAATACTCTTCTTCGATTGCGTCGAATGAAAATTATAGTACACCGGTATTTGTCCCTCTTACATAAGTTAAAGGAGTAAAGTGAATTACAATGCTCAATGTTTTATTTAAAGAGTAATTTACGTTGTAAATATATATGCATATATATTTTTAAAATTTATTAGCTAAAAGACAACTAAGAGCGTTGTATACAGGGACAACAGAGTAAAAAAGGAGGCGAATCTAATAATTATATTCAATCAGTGGTACCGTTTATAATTATGGGCTAAAAAATAACGGTGATAATGATATTTTGAGGCAAAATAATTAATGACATTGAGAAGTCAGCCGAATCGTACGAAGTAATCCAAGCTAGAGTTTGGCTGAATTACGTTTTTCAGCTGTAAGAATTGATCAAACGCTCTGCTCTCACTTCCAAACTGTATCATCAGGTTGGCCGATATTACAACTGATAATTTACTTCAAACCCATGCAAGAAAAATATAATTTTATTTTTCCTCACTACTAAAAAATTATGCTGAAAACACTTTCAGCGCAATTTCAACATTCCGAGTTAGACTGAAATATGGTATAGAATTTTTTTGTTTTATTATATCATAGCAACTATAGCCAACTCATCTTAATTCAAGTAGGTTTTCACTTCGGCATATGTTGCAGTGATTTCACGTGCCTCTAAATATTTTATTAAGTTATCTTTTTATCTCAGTAAAACTCGCCTGCAGCTATATCTTTATCCAGCACCAACATAAGCTACAGCTGTTTGATAAAATTGAAAATACTAATTGCTGTGCTATATGTTTGTATAGATTAGAAAACTACATTGTACTTCATTTTATTTATTTATGGCATAAACAAGTAACGGACAAATTTTTCATACATATTAATGTATAAAAAAATTACCGAGAAGTGAATGTGAACCCATGGATATTCCATCGATATTAAAAATAAAAATCGAAAACAAAAACATGTCACTAACTTGATATTTTCATTTATTTAAATGATCAAATGCAAGGAATTTGAAGAGTTGGTTAAGTTATTGACAAGCTCTTGAGAGCCTAGGTCGAGTTGGGACTCCGGCCCGACTGGTGACGTTAAAGGTTAGGTTAGGTTAGGTT
>VOMN01046466.1:0-15375 GCA_014899125.1 Orchestia grillus | reverse complement strand
GGGAGTGATATCTATGAGCTATTTCCTTATCCATGTTGAGGGAAGTACCAAAGCCCTCTGCGCTAGCTCTGGTGCTTACGGGCCATGTTAGTTGATAACTTATTTGATCGATGAATTGGTTATTTTTAAGTTATTAATTATGTACGTTTATTTATGTATAATGCGTGCCCTAATAAGCACACATGTGGGGAGGCGCTTCTAATGAAGAGCCTGACGACCCACATCTCGTCACACTCCCTGGATGAAAAATACTTACCAACTACTAATGAGGTGTAGGACCTCCAAGAAAACAACTAACGGCGTCAGTTTTGTGGGGCATTGAGTCTAGTTTATAGTGTCATAATGTGTACTGGTCGATTTTAAAACACTGTTGCATCAACTGATTTCAAAGTGGGGCCACAGTACTTGGACAATTTTCTTGACCTCTAGCGTTTCGTTCCAGGGGGTCCCACAAATTTTCTATTTGGCTTGTAGCTGAAGACTTATTGGTGAGCAATCTAAACGCCTGCCATAGCCCTAATGATCGTCATGCCAATCAATGACAGTTCTGGCCCGATTCACTCGGCAGTTTTCATCCCGAAAGATAGGCACAGCAACAGGTATTTTTTCATTCAGACATTGTGTAAATGCCAAAATTTGGTTAGCTAGCAGCTCAATGTAGTGATGTTGATTCAGTTTGATAGATACCGCAACTAAATGACCAACGGCTGTGCAGTTAAAACAACCCCAGTATATGACAGACCCTCCTCATCCTCCTCCACGACAGACCCTCCTCATCCTCATCCACGACAGACCCTCCTCATCCTCCTCCACGACAGACCCTCCTCATCCTCCTCCACGACAGCCCCTCCTCATCCTCCTCCACGACAGACCCTCAAAACAAAAAAATAGGCTACTAATTTTTGGTATGGAAAGCTTTTGTCGTAATTTAAAGAGCACTTTGATTAAGCAACTGAAAATAAAAATAAAAAAAACATTTTTAATCTCCATTTTATCGATTGAATTACATACTTCTGTGCTCAACTACGGAGTACCACAAGGTATAAGTGAATGACAAAACATCTAAAACTTTTCAAGCAGACGTTGTGCAAACATGGTTTCTTCCATTCTTCAATGATTTACTGAGACGTCTGTGAATTGCAGATGTCAATAGTGCTATCTCAGATGGTTTAATTGATAGAAAAAGCACTTTAAATTGCTTCCCACAGTACTTCTAAGCCTGAGTACTGCTTGCCATCAGCACACATTCTTCTCTCGTTCATGGACTATTAATTTTCTATGGTATTCCAATCAAGACTGTTAGGAAGCCATCCCATCAAATTGCGCCCTTTGAATTCCTGATCTAACAGCCATTTGGCTGCGTTTATTGATCTATGTGTAGGTGCATTATTATGTTGAAATGTAAAAGAACTTTTCATCATTGGTTGATCATCAAACCAGGAAAGAACGGCGTCATTCAAAAGCTTACAATATGAATTTTAATTCAGTTTCAAAGCTTTTGGTAGTTGTACGGGCCAATTAACTCATCTCCTTGGATACCTGCCCAAACTATGTCACACCCACTTTTTTGTTGTCGACAGATCACTCCTGCCTAACGACCGTTCAAGAGCCAATCAAATGACCACCCGTCAGGCCCACGGAGCGTTGCACGCGACTCACCACGGGATAATCACGTGTCCGAAATTGACCTTCATGTAATTCTGCACCCATTCAGCCATTGTGGCTCTATTTACTTTACTCGATGGGACCTCCAATTCTTCAATAAGAAAAGGCTTTTGGCCTTTTGATGAGACTTCTCACTTTGGCAAGAGTACAGAGGATCCCACACCTGGTGGTTTTTACCCGCGTTTAGCCCCCCAGCCGCTTCCATAAATTTTTAATGGTAAAATGAGGAGTTTTTAAGTGTAGAACTATATTTTACGAATATCCTTTGGAGATAACTTTCATAAATGCACTCTTTCTGGTATCTTCTGAATGTTCTACCAGAAAGTAAATGATTCATTAGTACGGTGCATACGATGTAATTTTTGAATATTTCTAGGGCTGATACATAAGTTCCGAACATGGAAGTAATTTTTTAGCACGATCTTCCTCTGTAAGACTAGATTTTTACTCCATTTTTAGTGTTCACAAATAAAGTAAATTTGCAGAATCTAATGCAACAATTGAAACGTTAAAAATTTCAAAAACTTCGGGGAACATCACAATTAAAAGTAAAATTGTTTCCCTGAACATAGAATATCGTTCGAATGAATGAAGTTAGAATGTAACATTGTACATAACCTGAAAATTTAAAAGTTATTTCCGTGCTTCAGTTAACAAAAAAAAACTGCATTAATTCCAACACGATTTACCATTGGGTTTCCAATGCCTTACAACTACTGGCGTGGCGAGGAATGTGTAGTTCAACCTTCCTTTTCCAAGGGAAGTACTCCATGCTAACGTGAAAATTCCTACTTGAGCCGAGTATCGAACCCAGGTCATTTCGGTTACGAGACCACCACGTTACCACAACGCCGCGGCAAACCATAAATTGAGATTCAAGTGAATTTACTGAAAGAGGACATACTGTTGTAGAATATAGTTAACCCCCTTACTGTGCAATATTTTATTTTTAAATTTTAAACGAAAAGAATTCATAGGCAATAAATGCACATGAAACGTATAATTGCATGAAGCTCTACCAGAAACTGTACATTGCGCAGCAAGGATTAATATTGTTCACAAAATAAATTGAAAACAGTCCCTGCCAAAAAAAACAATATCATTCATTTAGATCAAAAGATTTTAATATACATATATTTTGAATTACCTGTTCAGTTGTAATAAAATTAAATTTCAATTACTACATAAAGCATAAGCTTCAAAAATCAATAAATTTGCAATTTCGAATGTTTCGATTAGCTGAACTCGATAGTGAAGAAGAAACGAAACTTAGAAAAGCATTTCTAGCCCCCAGAAAACATTTATAGAATCACTATGAAAAATTCCTACAACTGAATCAAACTTAAAAAGAAAACATAACTCACACTTCGCAGCAGGCGCTCAGATTGTTCCTGTTGTGGTAGCGGCATGTAAGCGGCCATGGAAGGTCTCCAGTGATAATAGGAGTCACCCGGCGACTGCAAACAAGTGGTCGCTAACTCGGATCTTCAGTTCCTGTTAATGTTCTTCTGGTTTGTTCCCAGCACTAGATTGTTCACTGATGAGATTAGCTCGTAGGTTTCAGTAAGTAGATGAAAATTTTTCGTTAAACACATTTGTTCACTGCGTTCAAACTCATGAGAATTTTGACTAAAATTACGGTTACAAAATTTTTAGTGATTACAACTCAGTAAAGTACTTGTCACATTACCAAATGTTTGACTAATGTGCACAAAATAAATCAAACTTCTTCTGTTGAAATGCGCGAATACAAAATTATCAGCACTCAAGAATTAGTCCGATTTTTCCTTTTAGGATCAGTCTGCACTACTAAATCTTTTGGCAGCTGCGTCAGAGCCATTGGTTTGGACTTGGTCCTGACCCACCGACGATCTCCTTGTGCTGTCTTGAAGGAGTCATTCTGTGTCTATTATTTCTAATACAAAAATTTAATTGTCTGTAAATTAGAAACATCAATCATGAAAAATTTTAAAAATCTGGAAGCAATTTGAAAAAGGGTAAGTGGGTATAGCAAGCTTGAAAAAATGAATCAACTCAAGTAAAAACAGTAAGCATAAAAAGTATAAATGCTCGACATATTACAATTGCTCTAAGCTCTAAAGTACTAGTAGCCATCATTGTGGTAAACCCGTACCTGAAAACTAAGCATATGTATATGATAGTGAATGCTATCCGATAGTGCATGCTTTCCAGAATTCAGTATCTATGGCTATCAAATTTCCTGTTTTAGAACAATAACATTGAGTAGGGAAACATTTTCACACGTTTTTTGGAATAGCACTGCCGAATAGCAGGTGAAGTAAATGCAAAACTTGTCAGCTTTAATTAATTGACTAATTCAGGGCATACCTTGGTGTTTTTTCGATGCACTTCGCATCATTCGAAGATGAGCTCAAGAACTCAAATTCTGCACTTGGAGGCAGCAGCAAAATAAGCACAAGCCACGTCACATTCGACGAAGATTTACCCTTAATTTCTGTATGAATGTTAAAATAGCCAAAGGTAATCATGCCTTAACCGAATAATATCAACATAATAGTAAGTTAAGTTTGAAATCCCACAACCGGAAGAGCATCAGTATTAGAGTGACCAAAGTTTCACATGTTTCGAAAGGAAGAGCATCAATATTAGAATTTCCAAAGTTTCCCATACTTCAACAGGAAGAGCATCAATGTTAGAGTTTCCAAAGTTTCCCATGCTTCAACAGAAAGAATACCAATATTAGAGTTTCCAAAGTTTCCCATGCTTCAACAGAAAAAGCATCAATATTAGAGTTTCCAAAGTTGCGCATGCTTCAACAGGAAGAGCATCAATGCTAGAGTAGCGAAAGCTCTTCGCACTTCAACAGGAAAAACTGATATACAGCGCATTGACACAATATATGCAGACGTCCCAAGTGCTCAGATTTTCATACCAACTTGATTGACCAGAGTTTACCTATGAGACTGCTTTAGTTCCCCACAAAATAGCTTAATAAAGTGTCAAAAAAAATTTTAATGGAATGTTTTCCATGCTCCCATTGAGCATCAGTAAATTATTTGAACATTGTTGGATGCAGAACCATGCTCTGCAATATTTTCTAGCGAGGTAGATCTTGTGGACCAATTGCTTGTCAAGGACGTAATTTTTTCTGATACTCTACCATTTAGGATTGAACAGTACGGCTAAACGAACGGATGCACTTACGCAGTGGAGCACGTGGATGTTCGCTGAGCAATCTCCTGGATATTTCATTGACAGTACTGACGAAGTCAAAATTATCATCCGGATCGAACAGTCAATCCGAGTCATATAGTAATGAGAATCACTGGCAGGACCCGTGAAAATTTCACGAGAATTCATGTAAACAAACTGTAGATAAACCAGCCCATAGGACGTGGTCCTCTCATGTGATGGACTGAGGTTAAAAGATTCAGGGCAGAGATAGTCCGGTCTTGGAAACAATTTTCTTCTCGATGATGCAAGTAGTCTGATCTTTACTAGGGAAACTGAAAATGTGCCGCGAAGACAGGCTTTTTATAACAAAACATGCAACCTGTATACAGGATACTTCGCTCGAGACCTGAAATTTCACTTGCAAAGTGGCGAAGCGTGACGGAACGGTACGTAGGTAGGTACAAGCGTATTACATAATATAGAGATAAGAACCTGGAACATAATGAGATTGTGGCCAAAATTCTCACGGAATCGTATCCATATTTGACTATTGCACTCGTAATCATGGGCTTCCTCAGGTGTCAGCCATTCAGGTGTCAGCCATGGGCTTCTCTTGATGTCAGCTATTCAGAAATGAGTCCGTTCGTAGGGAATAAAGGCACGATTCATCACACAATACACAATTTTCTAGTTCATTGATAAGATTTGTAAGCATTTCACGACTTCTTCTGCATTTTACCTTTGAGGTTCCGAGAGATTTTAAAAATGTAGCCCTTCACCGGACCGTTTCAATTTGTACTTTCGAACAGTGTTACTTAAATTGAATATTAATAGAATCTTAAAACTTATGAATATTAAATTGATTATGAAAATGAAACCCTTCTTTTATAGTAGTTTATATATTCCTCGACACGTCTCTTCTTATTTTGTCTTCAACATACTTTGATTGCAACAGAATTCACGCTTGAAGACTCGCACCCCCTCACACAGGTTGGAATAGAAGATTATAGAGCTGATGGATTCTGCTGCGTAAGTTACGTAGACACATAAACGCGTTCTTCTCGCCGCTTTTTCTGCTAGTTTTGTGAAATTTTGGTTAAAGTATCCGCACTGATGACACGCTGTGAAATACTACAAATTCCTCAGTGCTGAACTGAGCATGGCCAGCAAAAATGGCTGCGCATCGAAGTATCACAAGTAGCGCCACCCACGAACTGGTGAGTTAAGTAGTGTACGTCAGCTCGTTCTCACGCCGTTATTAGAGTGAGGGTCTTGGTTCCCTATGGTGCGAGAAATGGTCATTAATGGAACTTACGTCACTCATTGAATGGGTGATGAGCCCATGAAATTTAATTGAATTTTTAATCAAAGAGATTAAATTAGATACCTAGAGTAAGTACTTATGTGTGTATACGTTTCTCCTTTTTCGTTTCTCCTTTTATGCTCGATTTGTTTCATTCAACGGTGGAATTTAATTTATTTCTGAAAAATACTATTCGAATCCAGATTCATGTATGCCCACAAAAAACCTTCCTTTCATGACCATTAGAGTGAGCCTTCCATGACCTGAGAAACTATAAATTACTCAATGCGTATTTGATCGGCCCAAATGATGGAAAACCTTCCCAAAACATACCTCATATGTCGCCGTTATTTCAAAACTTTCAGAAGTCTCATGGTGAGAGGCAAATGTCCTTGAATTAATAATATTAAACTCGTTTCCGAGCCGCTGGCTCTAAATATTTATCACTTCACGCTAAGAAATATTCATCACTTCACCAGATAAGAGCACTTCACGCTAAGTTGCAAGACCTTATTCTCACGGCACTTCATCCTCCGTCAAGCGGTGGCTGACCGAATCGAAACACGTTCGCCTCGCGGGGCAGGGACATTCACACATAGTAGCGTACCTACAACTCACTTCGTACAATTTTAAGCCAATAATTTTGAATTGCTTTGAGATCTTAAAAAATAAATGAATTTCCCCTGAAACAACCGGTTTAACGAAACGGTAGGATTTCATTTTAATGTGAAGTTGGTCGGCTTGGTGAGAAAAGATGATGTAGCGGTAAAGTCGAGCATTGTTCGCAGTGGCCATACGCACGCACGCACGGTGCACGTCTTCACGAGCCCTCCGTACACCTGCGCTGCCAGCATGCACCTGCGGACAGTACAGCTTCCACCGATCAATGCTTCTCGATCTTTAACATATGTATTCAATGAATCCATAATTTAAAAAGAAATATGCATTTAATAAACGCATCGTAATTTTGTATATTAGAAAAAATCAAAAAAATTATTTACAGCCAACTATAATGTTAAGATTCACGCTTAATCTAACGTAATAATAGAAGATTTCTAGACAATGAAACTTTATTCTTCTCTCCGAAGATTCTGAAACCAATTTGATCTCATGAAGACGCCATGCTCGGTAAGCTTCTAAGAAAATATTTCACTTCAAATTCAGCTGGTCTTTGCATCCCAAACACACGTGTGCAATATTTACGTGAAATATCCACGTGTGAGAAGCATGCATTCCTTCACGAATAAATATAAATCAAACGTGCTAGCGAGTTAAAATAATTCGAGCAAAACTCCATTAATGATCCAATTCCTGCATTCGCGCAGTAGTAATTCCAGGAGAATAGCTAGCAGGACTTCGCAGCGCCGGCCATGAAACGAGAGCGTCTCAAAAATCAACGCACGGAATTTGTGAAGGACGGACCTGCAGCCCCTTAGCTCCTCGAATTTCTGAAGAACGGACCTGCAGCCCCTTAGCTCCTCGAATTTCTGAAGGACGGACCAGCAGCCCCTTAGCTCCTCGAATTTCTGAAGGACGGACCTGCAGCCCCTTAGCTCCTCGAATAATAACGAAGACGCTGGGAGTTCCCGCGCTGGTCAACCGCAGACTTAGCGAAGTAGTTCATTCAGTGGTAAATAAAATGTTTAAATGAACGTCATTCTTGGAAATATTGAACTTCAAGTTTTCCGGGAAGCTACTCATGGAAGAAGCATCCATCTATCGTCAATACGCGTATCGTCACCAAGAACAGGTAAATATAAAAAAAAAACAGAATAAAGCTGAAAGGCCTCTTCCTAAAAGGAACATGTAAAGTACCGAAGCTTAAATAATTACGAGATGCTTAGAGCAAAATACAATTAAACAAAGGTAACGACTATTCAAACATCCGATCTAATGGGTGCTCTAAAATCAATGGCAAGCGAGAACAGCAAATGGAAGCGCTAAAGGGCTTGTTCACGGCCAGCTCACGAATACTGAGCAAATTTTCATAAGAAATTTAAGCATCACAACATGGGAACGGTTTTACTGGGACTTGTAGATCACTGAAGAAAACCACGTACGAGGTAGAGATGGAGGGCAAATGGCAACGGTTTAATAGCATATTTTCCAACAATGAAAGCCACGCGAAGTTGAGCAGATAACGAGGATGCAGGACGCGTCCGTTCACCATAACAACATCCGTTGGCCACCACGCGACTAACCTGCACTGGCGTCACAATGAGACACGATGCTAAATTTTGCAGTCTGAAGAAGTTTGAGGTTGGACATGACCTCGGACGGTCAGATCCCACCAAAACAACACTCAGCCGTATGAAAGAATGAGTATTCTATCGCCCCAGGCATGAATAATGCATCGCTTTATCAACTGTCACTCAGTAGAAGCCTATACATATATGCAGTCGATGTGCTGTATTAATGGAATTATTAATGCTTGATTTTCAGTGTTCGCTGGTATGAATGAACTGCAGTTGGTCAAATATTGCCTTAAGCTCAGTGGTCAAAAATGTCATACAAAAGTTGGCATGTCTTCGTTATAATCAATACTTTCATCGTGTACAAAAAGCAAGGGGATGTAGACATTTTGTTTTTGAGTCTACGTAGTGCATGTACATTACGCTCTTACATCACAGCCCTAACTTTGCATTCTGAGTTTGAGTTATCAAAGTTCACACTCTTATACACTCTTATACCACTCTTGTACCACTCCTGTACTAAATTACACTGTTTTACCCATACCCTAACCTTGCATTCGAGTTTGAATTATCAAAGTTTACACTATACACTCTTCTGCCACTCTTATTCCATGACCCTAGCTTCGCATCCAGATTTTGAATTATAGACGAGTACAGCGCCAAAATTTTCAGTAATTTGTTTGGTACACACAATTTAGCATTCAAACTATTCAACTATTCAAAATAAATTAAAATATGTGTTTGACAAATTTGATAATAATAGATTCAACATCTTAATAAGAAACTAGAACTGGGAAAAAATACTGATGAAACGTTACGTCCAAATGCATAGAAGCTATAAAATTGACCACGCCTTATCCTGTGCTATCGTACACAGATTAGGAGGGTCTGAAATGATCCATTCATTCGCAACCACATGAATCTGAATAATTGCAATTGCATTTTGGGATATTAACAATCTTGTGAACGATTATTCTGCACCAATTGAAGTACTGCCCACGGCACTAAGGTTCGTCGCATCACTCGATCCTCTTAATTTCACAATCACGAAGATTAGCATTCATTCAGTTGGTTATAATGAATAAAAACTAACCAGTGGTCGTACTGGCCATTTGAAACAGTTCCGCATACTCTCACAAGCCACAAAGTACTGACCATGTTGTGAACAGCACTCTCGCCTGACCTCATATCTACATTTCCGTCCCTCGATCGCTCCATCGAGCACACAATCACCCACGCCTAATTGTCGCACCAGCCTCCCACCACCAGCATATGGTGCGCGGCGTCACGCTGTCATCACGCCGACATTATTTTGGCCTTGCAGCTACAGTCGGGCGAAATTTCAGGACTATTTTTCGGTAAGATCTGATGCTTCATGAGCATACACGCGCCCGAACAGTAAGTACGATCAATGATTTCTCACAATTTACTTCATATTTTATGGGAGTTTTGATGTTCCATAAAAATCGCAAGTTAATCGTGAACATAGATTCCACTTACGCCTGGCTAACCATCCTGAGTTTCCGAACAGGCTGATCGATATCGTGTTACCAGTTTCCACACCTGTCAGTGCACTCGCGCGTATCCGCTGGACTGATTAAAGAGTATTATTTACACGAGGGAGTGTACATTTCAAAGGTCGATACCACAACTTCATCAACTTTGGGCTGAATTTCAAGTTTGTTCTGCAAATCCGGTAAGTTTGACTTAGGTTGATTGCTCCTAGAAGTGAAATTGCATTCGTGAAACCCTTGGGTTCTATAGAATACACCCATGAATAAAGTTTTGAACTAAGTGCAACATACTCAAACAATTTGGATGCAAAGAATTATCGTTCACTTATGTATATATATATATATATATGTGCTTTGAACATTTGCATGCGCATTCCAAATAAAGTTTTTAATACAAAACATTTTTTATGCTACTACAGTTGCAGATATAACAATATCTAATACATCAACCATCTATGGTCATTTAAAAGGCAGCTCACTCATTTTGCTGACAGAAAATCCAGCTGGCTCACACTCAAGAAGTTGTTCACTAATATTTTTACAAGGTCATCTGCAGAAAATTGCTCACTATTCAGAGCATGTTACGAGTAAGGTCAAAAGAATCGAAATCAGTAGGCGCAAGCTCGAGTGAATATGGTAAATGGGACGGAACAGACCGGCCTAAGTCCAGTAAATCTTCTTGCGTGATTTTCCGGAGTGCAGCCTTGCGTCACCACGAAGAAGTAAAACACCTCTACTATTGAGATTGCGAGGTGTTTTCTCAGTTGATTGCCACGCACACGAGGCGGCTGTTGACATTAACCCTTTCAACTCGACTGGTGTACATGAATGTTTACCAAGTAATTACACTTGTGTGTCTTTTCAAGACATCTTATCTTGGCGCGTGCGAAAATCAAATATAAGTGTGTGTGCATGAGTATGCTGCATTCACTGAAATTAGTCAATGTAAAATTCCTGGTACGAAGGGTTAATATATTATTGTATTGCATGCCTGATATCCGTTTATGGCCTCACAATGAATAATACCCGAGTGATAAATATCCATGTAGGCAGAATAATTTTTAATGAAAATTTTAGTTAAATATGGCTTGCACATATTACTGTAGCGAATGTAACAATGAACAGTGAACAGGTTATTTTTGGCTAGGATTAAGACACTGAAAGGTAGAAACACATCGTTGTATATATTTGATTCCAATAAAGAGATGTAATTCATGACTCGACAAAAAATATTTATAACTACGTGAAGTCCTCATTTGTTTGTATCTCCACAGTCAGACGATGATTGAAGATCCTGAATGAATGCGCTACAACAATTCCTTATGTACGATCTCAGCTTCAAATTTAATAATTCCATTCCTAAACATTTTTGACCAGAATGAAATCATTTCGACCAGAACATTTACTATCTTACATTCAGTTCCTAGGAGCGACACAACACTGACGATCGAGACTAGTCTGTGCACAGCGAACTCTGAAAAGTTCCACCAATCACAGAAATGAAATATAAAATAAGAACATGAATTCACAAAGGAATCAGGAATCCCGCGGTATCCCGCAGCAGGCTCTCACTTCTAAACGTCCAATGCCGCCATTACGCGCACGGTCTGAGTGTGGTGGGGAACAAAAACTTGCTACCGTGAGACAAGTTTTGGTTTCACAGCGAGTTCGAGGGTTCGAGTCTATTCACGATGCAAGAAACATGTACTAACTTTACCGCTATGGTTTGCACCTTCACATGGGAAAAGTGAAAGTAACAGCAGGAAATTACTTTCTGTTGTTCAACTTCACCATAAGAGAACATGACAATTAAATGCATCATACCACTGCACGTTTTCTGTCTAATATATTCTAATTTTTATGAGTAGATCATGCCAATTAAATAATATCAAATCTGACGATACTCATATTCATTTTATTACCACACCTTCAAAAAACAAAGCGCAGCGAACTTACCATAGTCAAAATTGCAGAATAAGGGAGATGTTCTTTAATTGTGAAAAACGTTTACCAGGAAATGACCACAATAAATTTGAAAGGTCACCCTTGACTTCTCAGTGCTCCCGAGCCTCACGGTATCCCGTTATCGCGTCACTCGACACCAACAAAGTCAGCAATACGAGTCCCCCTGCTACTCAATCAAGGTGGTCCAGTCGAACAGATGAGAGAAAAATATGTTGATGAAGGCGAGATTTCTTCAAGCGCATCGGCCTTCGTAAGCAAACTGTTAATTACAATGAGGGAACAATTTGGCTGGACCATCATTATGATCTAAACTATGCATAGCTGACCCTCAGCGAAGTATGCTCTATCTTGTCTTGTTGGTTGGTGTCGTCTACTTGACACATAACGTTTTTCCACCGTAGGGAGTAGAACCGACTTGCTTAAATTTAAATTCAGCTAGCAGCAACGCTCATCATCGTAGCTCTCACTTTTGCATATGAACTAAAAGAAATGCAAGCCTTTATCAGACTCATTTCAATGAAGACAGAGATGTTCCCACGACTCATGTGAACGTCAGGCGCAAGCGATGAGTTACTCTTGTAAGATACGCGTGTGCAAAACATAAAAATTTACTTTCAACTACCGAGCGTAGCTGCTAATTTGTCTGGAAAGTTATGCCATTCCATGCATATTAAAACCCAGTCATACGCTGTACGGCGAACAGCTCCGCGGGAGAAAGTTCTCAACCGTGCGTGAGAAAACTGACCCGTCTTCTCACACGACCGTAATTACCGTCGAATAGTATAAGCAGTTTCTTAATTTCTTTCCTTTTTACGTTAGATAAGATGCACGCCAAATGCATGGAGCAACTCACCGATGTATAATTTTACCGACAAGCATCATCTTCGTGCACGTATCTGCACAACGTTCTTAATCTGCCGGAAAATTAAATCAAGTTGCCCAAATGCAATAATTCACGTCAGTCTTTCATTAGATTTTGCCACACACGAGGCGGGCACAGAGTAGCTCCCAGCTTAAATTCAATATGCATGACTCAGTATAATTAGCAATAAGGTTCGGCTTGCAAACACCCGTTCACACAAGCGTGTCTTATTTTGAAGGTTCGTCGACGATTCACGGCTCGTGCAAAGAACTGTTCAGGCGATTGGTGTTGTAATTCCAGAACACATGACGTAATGGCCCCAGCTTCCAGACGTTGCCAGCGTTGGTAGGTTTTTAACGTTTGAATAGACTTTCAATTAGACTGCTGCACCGAGCGTCTAAATACTATTGAACTGTAAGTTTGATTCTTAAGGTTTATTTTTTAAGCCATCGTTGAGCGTATCGTTCAATGCGTTCACATTTTTAGAACTATACATTTTCTGATTCAAATACGAGCTGCTAAGAGAAGAAAAATTGAGGACGAAGGTTTGAAAACTGAACGTAACAGGTTACTGGAATCTTCTCTTCTCTCGAAGTCGTAGTCACTTAAAAATTAGACCATTAAGCTCTTAATTATTACTGGAAAATTAAAAAGAAACGATCATGAAAACTCATTCAGTTGAAACCGACCTCGATAATGTTTCCTAACGTATTGCCTAAGCAAAATAAGTTCGAAACTTGAAACCAATAACTCACTTTTGTAACAGCTTGGCAATTACAACTAATTTCTGCTCGCAGCTGCACTTGCGTCTCTAAACTCGCAGAAACGAGCAAAAAAAGAAAACTCTGACGGTAATGCAACGCCACTGCGAGGCGGCCTGCAGTACGTCTGAGTGACGCAACACAGAGCCATTGTTCCTAGTAACTGTGATCAGAGTCGGATTTTTTTACAAATAGCTTGAACTGCGCGAATTATCGATACGTTAGCGACAGTACTGAAATTGCAGCAACAACAGCTGCATTACCAGCTGTATTACAAGAGGTATTTGATTTTTGCGAACTTTTTTTGTTGGAAATAAGAGTTAATGTTGAATTGAGTTCCTATTTAAACGCAGATTATATTTAGTTTGCGCAGTAAATTTAAAGGTAAGAAAGTCCTTAACCACTTCTTCCTTTGAAGGTATTAATTCGTACTTTTAAAAAATAACATTACTTAGGAGGACTTGGGCGAATTTACAATTGAGGTTGATAAAATTCAACATCAATTTTAACACCACAAACTGAAAATAGTTCACCGTATGTGTTCAAAATTACCTCCAATATAAATAATCAATACAGGAGTAGTCCGAGGAGTAGAGGATGCTGATATAAAATGGCACTGATTATATTTTTTACTCTTTCAACGATAAAAACGTGAATGGGGTCCGGAAGCTAATCTTTTTTTAGGTTGAATTTAAAATGAAATCATTTGTTCGAGGCAACTTCTTTAAAGGCAACAACACCGCAGAAATGAAGCGTCTCTATAGAGCGGTCAACAAAAGTCCCAACATGGTTATGACACGGCAAAAAACTTCTAAGACCAAAGTTTAGAAAATAACATGTCATTCGTACTAAAACTTACGGCCAGAATATGAAGTCAGAAATTTCTGCATTTATTCTCCCATTTGCTGTCAAGGACTCACCAATTTCCATAAGAATACGTACGAGGAAATTCCTCAACGAACGGCAGCACTAGACGCGGTACCTCCTTGTCGGTGACAAATGACTTCTTCCAGAATATCAGGAAGTCTACGTAACTCAGCGCTGGAAGCTCGACATAAATAATTGATTCTAGGTATGGAATTATGTCCAGGGGGATTTATGGAAATCTGTTCAAGAAGCTGCCAATCAGCTTCGATTTACATAATGTAGCATTGCATATCAATTAATAATAACTCTTCTGATCTTTAAATAATTTCTACACAGCCCTTTCGATTTTCAAAACTCAGAAGCTGTTTGTGAAATCGATTCTATGCAATTAGGTTTACGGGTACACAATACAAGTTGCACGGGAATTCAACTCAAAATATAAGTCACTTGAATGAGGAGTTACGCAATTCAATAATCAACTACTACTTGGATGTACGAACACTGAATACAGACCACCGATAATAACACTTTATTTATAGTGAAGCTGCTATAAAGAAAAAATTTGATAGCACTCGGCTCTCGAAATTCACTATAATGATAAAAGCATTAAGGGATACTTATTAATTTTATCAGTATCTTTAATCGTTCTAAAACATCCTAAGAATAATGAGAAACAAGACTGCTAGGCAACAGGTTTGTGGTGAGGTCGAGAATGTCCACGCCAGTCGACCTTTACTTTACACTTGCATCACCTTTTCTTGTCGTTCATTCTATTGTCGTTTACACAATTCGGAAAAACGTGATAGTGTAAAGAAATTAGGTCGATTTATAAATAATTCCAGATTTTTAAATGTAAATTAGAAGTGCTTTTTGTCCATTTTAAAACGACTATATTTTGGTTTACTAGTCTAAATTTAAGTAAGAAATTTCCTTCCAGTTTTTCACTCGCAATGCAGTAAAATTTTAAAAAATAACCCTTGAAATGGAAGACTTAAGGCAGATCGTCTTTTTATCGAGACGAGCCATTTTTCCAGGTAGCGTAATCCGTCCATTCTTGATCGTGTCATAACAGGTGATGAAAAATGGGTCA
>VOMN01046460.1:0-29533 GCA_014899125.1 Orchestia grillus | reverse complement strand
CAGATTGTAGGTCCCTGAGTTATGGATGCTTAACGACGGTCCCCTCCCGGAGCCTAAACTTAACATGAAGTTGTAGCCCGGTGCCAGACCGACCTCAGGTGACACTGACGACGACGCTCCGAGCGAGAAGCCTTCTAAGGGCAAGTCCAGGTAATCCGCTCTTTACATGTGCATGTGTGTGTGTGTGCTGGACTTACGAAGGCATACCAGTATGTATACGTTGTTCTTTTTATCGCTGATTGTGCGTTATGTAGCAACTGATGTTACGCAGGGACAGTAAAACACGCGAGTGCAAATTTCAGTGTTCAGCGTCGGAGATGTAGTAATTGCTACTTTTCGTGGCATTAGGATGTGAAGCATTTGAGAACATGATGGATTACTTTAAAGAACTCATTTCTGTGCCATGCATTCAAGTTAACGAGTGTAAACTTTGCTAACTAAAACTAAATACATATATTTAATGGAAATACGGAGTAAAATATATTTAACTTAATCAGAAAAACCCTTTATCTACTTTTAAACATTCATCGGTTAGAATATTACTAAACTATACACCCGAAACTGTTCGTTAACTCCACGGGAGATACAGAACGATAACTTATCCCTCAAGAGGAAAAACTTGCTACTGTGTTTGGGATTATTGTCGACTGGCCGGCACGCGGGCGGTGAGGTTCCTAAACTGAGCTGGGAAAAAAATTCCAAAGTTGAATGATAAAATACCACTCATGAGAAATTTGTGAATCAAAAATGTAAAATCAGAAACTCATATTGAAGGTAACAAAAAATCTGAATTTAGCAGAATAGTTCACTAAACAGAGAACTATACGTTTTTTTGAGATACTGATTACGGTTCATAATTTTTCTGTCGAGTTTTGTATTTACCGATTAAGTGAAGTGATTGAGCTCGATAAGGCATAACAACATCAGTTATGTTTGCTGTCGTGTAAATCTATCTTTACCAATCCAGGAATGAGAAGCTTTGTATTTCGTAAATAAACTTGACATGACCTTTCAGTAATATTTTCAGTAAAATACAGAGAAAATTCGAAGCGTCGTCGAGATATTACAGTGTTTGGAATATTACAATTTAAATTTGCAGAATGATAAAATTTCCCATGGTACGAGTGACTGCCGTAGAAAATGAGGAAAAATTTAAATCCATGTTTTTCAAGCTGTTCTTACTGTATATAAAACATTTTTCACATATATTTATATGCATAGACTTCTGCGCCTGTTAATGATAATTTTACCCGAACAAAATTTGCTAATATGAATTTTTTGTTGCAGATACCAAAACAGTATGAAAATCACTTGCATGGAATCCGTTCATTTCATCTCACTACCCTTAAAAAATACGCCCTTAATGCTACATGGTTGGAGATTACCGTAGATGGCATTCGTCAAGAGAACAGCAGCATCAAGGGACGGTTTTGACTTCGCGTAAGAATGGGAGGGGAGATACGACTATGTGTCGGGAGTATGCAGGACGGTAGACAAACCCGCACGTTTTTTGATCGCTCAACTACGACTCCCATGGCACATAAACTTCACGATCAAGACTCAGCAAGATGGCAGGTCGCTTTATAACGTTCTTCACTTGAACTCGAGGAATCTCGCATTTAAATGCATAATTCCTGAACCCAGAATACTCCTCGTAAAAAGTCTTAAATATTTCAAGAAAAATGTCAATTTAAACTTCACCAATAACGCTACGTAACAAAATGTCATGTTATTGGGTTAAAAACATAACGTGTTATTTCTTTGAAACCGGAAAAAATCAAATTTTGACGCTGAAACTTTACCTTTGCGGTCAGATTAACGAATTTTTAAATTTGTTTCTCTTCAATATAAAGCAATGAGTGAATATAATACGAGCATAATACAAAAGCTACGCTGCATAGCAATAATGCGCATTTTCTATATTTTTGCAATAAAAAGAGTTAGGAAATCCCACTTCACACCATCAACAAAAATCATGTTACGTAATGTAGGTTATCCTGCATACGGTTTTGACTCCAGAGAGTAAGACGGTCGAGATGACTTCGCAACAGTGACAGACTTCGCAACCTCGTCTGTCTATTCAATGCTAAGTTTCCCGTAACGGCGCAGCCGATCACCGCAGAGATCTGTGCCAGCGTGCACGCTGGCAGGAAGCGTAGGGTGCCTCAAGGGTAGTGGCCAGCCCTGGGGGCTATTGCGCACTTGATGCAGGCGCGCCTCCTTGCAATTATTACGAACTAATAGAAAAGCTATGCAAAGTTCAGGTACCCGTACTTCAGCAGCAAAGAAATAGTGAACGGGTGATAGATACCATCGTCTCGTCACCTAAAATTCTTTTATTTAATCAAGATTGCCCCTATAATTTGAGCGTTGTTTGTACAATAAGTTTGATCGATGATTTACTGGGTAGATATATATTTTTATTTGTCAGTGACTATCAAGTAAGGAGTACGGTTGCCTTTTTAATAAATATATTTACAAATTAAATTTCTTTGAATGCTGTGTTTACAATTGGAACTGGGCTGTGAATTCAAGAGCCTGGACATTCGTCCAGTTTAAAAAATGCGCGAAAACTGTCCATGCTGGAGACAAAAGAATACAAAATTGCTTCTCAATTTTGAAGGATTGCTGACTCGCCGGCATACAAGCGCAAAGGTTCCTAAGCCTTGATCAGAACAAATCCTCAATGCTTAAATACAGAGAAAACTTATTAGAAATCTGAGAAACAAAATGAAAGTAAACCTGACCGTAGAGATAATAACGAAAATTCTAAATAAGACGTGGTCAAAATCAAGCGAATAAAATTTTAAAACATTGTTTTTCTACTTCCACGACTCTCTCCGAATAGGAATTTTTTGCGTTCTCGAACATAACTTGTCTTTGAAACAGATCATACACGAAATTTTTTGAATGCCTCTGAAAAAGTCCATGGATCTGGGTCACCATAGTAATGCGCGATGCATAATCACTTCTGCAAGTGTACTACGTCGGACTGTGTAGAATTCAAAGAACAAGGAAATGATGCCGAAATAAGCCTCTGTGAACAAAATTTCTCTCCAACTTGCACTAGGGACAAAACAAAATTTGGAGTCACGGCGGAGACTGATGGCCTGCTATCAGGGATCAATCCTCGGAACCGGGATAATTTTGCGGACGTTGCAGTTCTGCTAAATGACGTCGCCGGATTGCCGGGAGATGCGGCGGAAATGTCTTGTGAGCTACGCGCTGATCGAGGCTAAATTGCTCGCCTAAAATATTTTACTGTCATGAAATAGGTGGCATCGACAGCAACAATGAATATTGAAATAGTTTATTGCTCTTTTGAACATTGAGTTTAGAAGAACGTAACTTTACTAAGTGAGCAAATTAATAATCCTGTAACTTTCACACGGAATGTCAGAACAAATTCGCAAAACTGGTCACCATCACAATTGTGCAAACATCGATACAAAATAATCAAGCTCAAACTTCACAAAACAATAGGCAATAGAACTTCAGTCCACTCAAGGATTAATTTACAGAGCTGGAATACAGCACCGCATCTTACAAGATGAAGTGTGCACGTAGATCGATAAGCCAGGCTGTTGACACAAAACCCCGGACGGACCACGATCTGCCTACGGCCAAAGTATTTGGGTCTGGCTCGATGGGTTTCTCAGATCACGCTCACCACAAACGCGCCATCGTCCCTTTCTCAGATCACGCTCACCACAAACGCGCCATCGTCCCTTTCTCAGAGATCACGCTCACCACAAACGCGCCGGGTCCCCAGTTATCTACTCTACACTCGAAGCGGGAGGTGTCGGGGGAACTGTTCGAATTTCATCACTTGCCGTCCTGCAAAGCGTGTTGTCCTTCGACGGACTCGGAGGTCCCTGCTTCTCGACCGTCTACGCCAGGGATCCCAATAACGCCCGTTTTGGGTCGTGTCTCTGAGAAGAAGTACCGTGCACAAGGGGTATGGGCTTCCGGGCACCATACCTTATTCATTATAATTAACTCTTAGGGCGTTAAAAATGAGCAAGAGTTACCTAAAATTCATGATTTTGAATATAGTAGTCAGAAAACGATAAAAACATACAATTATAGAGCTTTGTAAGAAAACTGAATTGTTATAAACGAAGATGGTGCTATGTAAACTTCACATACGTTTATGATAGCTAAATTGTAATTATAATATTATTGGACGTAAGCTGTAACTTCAGATCTTAGAAATCTGAGCCTCTCACACCACTTTATTGTGAAACGATCAATCTGTGTGGGTTATAGTCGGAGGGTAACTGTGGGTCTCTACTCAAGTAAAGTTGTTATTAGAAGAGCTTGAAAAAGATTCTCAATACATGGCACCGCAGGGGCGCAAAATATATCATAAACGAACTCGCTGAAGTTATCTTCGCATTGTGGGGCACTACGAGGGCGCAAAATTTTACTGATTAAATTACCACAGCACACTACACACTGTCGCACAACAACACAGCATAAGTTTCTCTAAAAGGAAAGAAAAAAGGGTATAGCAAATAGTATTTATGAAATGCGCACAAGAACTCAGGTACACGGTGAGCTTACCGCCCTCACTACCGAGCCTGCAGAGTAGAGAACAAGAAAACACGAACAAAACAGCTACACTTACACCCCGACGAGGAGTATACTCTACACCCAAGTGAAGTTCATAAATCTTAGATCCAGAATCAGGACTGCAGAAGTACAAGTTTTAATGGTCTGTTGAAGAATAGGATAAATGAAATGATTGAAAATAAGGCGTTTTTAAGTTCATGAAAGCTATTTCTGTGACACGCGCTTGCAGCTGAGAAGGTGAAATGAGCCTCGAGTGAAATTACATGGAAAGCGTGAAATTACATGGAAAGAAATTCGAGATTTCGCTTCCATCGATGTGTCCGAACGAGAGATATTGCTAGCGAGTTTACGGTAGTGTATGGATTTAAACGAGGAGGTAATAAATAAATTCAGCGTAACGTTTTGATTTACCTTTCGAGCAAAAAAAAAAATGATGGCGTCGGTTACAATCTCAGAAGGTGAAGAAAAGCTACAAAAAACAGAGGCAGCACCACTTGCCATCCTCACTGCGCAAAGTATCCCTCACAATACAGTTTCTTAAAATGCAAGTCCTTCTTTTACATGATCACACAATGGAAAGTTGAACTAAACAAAAGATAAGCCGCACAGTTAAAGGCTAACTTAACTTTTACTGCCCAAATTATTTTCTCATTGACTGAAATTTTTAAGGCTGTATACATTTTGTCTTGAAGATACAATGATGCTTCATTGTGTGCGAAACGAAAAAAACAACAGTGAGACAATATTTCTTGTCGGTACGCTAAAATTCGGTTTAAACAAATACCGAAGTAAAAGTAATGTCATCGAATATTCCGAATTCGGCACACGAAGCGCTAAAGATTTAAACCACATATCGTACACTTATGTAGCACCATGCTTAATAAAATCATCAAAAGTCAGCGCCACCTACCACGATGCCGTCACAATACTTCACTGCAGTCACAGTTTTAATTAATATCAGAGCTGCAGCGCACGCAGCCAAGAGCACGGCAGAATTCGACACTAATAAACACAATGCACGCGCTTCTTGGCAACTAGCGGTGGCCAGTTTACCGTGTTGTGGGGGCAGTAAAGTCACCTAAAAGAAATGGCGCCGCAGACGCAGAACACGCAGGACAAACTTCGTTCTTGTAACCTAGATACACGATATCACACTTCAGAGCAGTGAACGCCATGTGAAAGGACAGAACAACGCGTCAAAATTTTATCATATTTCAAAACTCAACGTTGTTGTGGATTGTATAATATGTGTCAATGTCTTAACCAATTATGCATACATAATTCTGAAAGTTATGGTACATAATGAAATTAATTTCACAAAACTGATTTTCTTAGATACACGGCGCCGAGAGAACCAATTAACGGGTCTCTCCTCCACGAAGCAAGTGGAGTATGAAAAGTACATTGATCGAAAAAGAAGATTCCTTATTGATCAAAACTTTCATGTACTCTTCAGCTAAATTGTATTCAAAAAGTCTTGTCACAACAACAGACTTTCAATCTTTTAGTGCTATCAAATTCAATGCAGTTGCAGCTGCCACTTTTCATTTAGTATATTTTGCAGTATTTACCGTGTTTTCTTGCTGGTGTGATATAGGTTCCATGTTTCACTTCTTTTAGGAATTAGAAAAATTATAATCTATCCAACATGGCATTTGAAAGACTTGCAAATTACAAAATTTGGAACACGCGCCGTAAAAAAGGAAGATAGTTCTACGTACAATAGAATATTTCCAGCAGATATCTCGGAAGAATTGTCTAATTTTCTTATCACCAATCGATTGCCGTTAAGTTGCACTGTCATAAATTATGATATTTTTGTGGTCCGAGTAAATTTCGTATCATGAGCCAATAAAAAATTTTACGGTCAATAGATAGCTTCTGCAAATAGACGGTGATTATATCACACACAAATTGATAGCCAACGTCCAGGATCTCACAGAACATCAATTTGGGACGACCACACCAGCCTATTGGCTCCCAACGTCTGCTAGATCTTACCAGGACATTAGGGGGTTCGGGAAGCTGATTGGTTTTCGTGCACAAAACTAACGTGCAATTATGATTTAAGGGTGAGATGGAATGGAATGGAGGCGCTGTAGCCAAAATAACTTCAACAACGATACTGAGTGGATAGATAAACGGAAAGTGCTGTACCGGAATAGACCGATGGCACGCTGAAGACACTCTCAAGGGGAGGGATTTCAGGATGCAAACGATTCCTTACGATAGAAGAAAAAAGAAAAGGAGAAAAAAGGGATCAATTAAATCTTTCAGTAAAAATATTAGGTCTGTTTTATTGTATCCATGCATGCCAATAACTAACTCTTGCACTTGGCAACGCTGATTCTGCATTAGGTAGCACATCGTGGGTATGTTAAAAGTGGCTAAATATCAATAGTTGTAATGGAAGAATATTTTAAAGCAATTTTACAATGAGTCCTTTTGGCCAATTTCTCAATTTCAACTCCTGGCTTTGCGCTGCAAAGTACAGGCGAAATTTTTAAAACATATAGGCATAACAGGCATAAATGCTTAATATTGAAATAGCAGTAAGCGTGCCCGACTGGGATTAGCACCCACCTCAATCCTTAAGACTAGCAACGCACACCGCGGTCGGCCGAGTGTTGGATGCCTGGGAGTCGAGGTCGTCCAGGTCACAAAAATCAGCGCTTCTGACGAGTACTTTTGACGCGTGTCACTGAGTTGCAGTCACGTGAACGTGATTGAATTGGAATTTTCTGACCAATGGAATAAACAGCAGCTTCGAAAGGAACGTTTTGAATATGACACAAGAAAAATGTGTCTTTCTTCAAAAATCAGAATAATGAAAAACAGTCGCGATTAAATTTCATGACTGTTTATCGTTCAAGTTCATGAGATAGTGAGCAGTCGAATTATTTGTCTCTTTCACTGCGCAGATTACGAAAGTTATCCTTTACTTAGTAACATTACATACTGAGAACAAAATGGCAACTTTGCTGGATAGCGACTAGTGTACAATACAGAGTTGATATAAAGAAATTTCTTCTCAATTAGACACGCGTTAGAACGAAAACATAAAGATCATGCGTTGGAAAACTTCGCGCAGATTCCACGTAATCTGAGACGGCGGCAGTCATCCCTCGTTATGATAGAACAATTGTTTTGGCGACTACCACGATTGCTGTACATTACCAAGATGCCAATCGTACACCCTATTTTTCAGGCTTCTGCGCATCCGCGACTCGGGGGTGACATTCATCATGGGTATCGGCAAAGCCAATAAGCGTATCAGCGGCGGCTGAGTGTGGAACCGATTCAAAGGATTTATTATGACCACAGTGCGATTTATGCATATCACTGGAGTATTTATGAAGGCTGGTGAGGATTTATGAACGATGCAGAGGATGTAAGAACACCTGAGACTGACTTATGAGAGAACATTCATCCTCGACGGCCAGATTGAAACAGACAGGCCGTATCCGCGTGGTCAAAACAGCGCCGGGCCCTCGCTAAGTTATGGGCGAATAATTCCGATACCGGCGGGCGATAAAAGTTCAAGTACTCGCTAAACACACACTGAACACGCTTTCATGCGAGGCGTATTAACTTCCCGTGAAAGTGAGTTCTAATGGCGCGCATGGGACGACGATCACAAGTGGGCTCTGCATCAGCTCATTACCAAATCGCGTGAGAGCTGAACTAACATTGTGATCGCCAAAGCAACACGATAAACGTGTTCCCTTGTGTGAGTAAAAATAATGTGTGGAATCAGCTCAAATCGTCTAAGAGAGCTCGTCTCCTAATTTAAGCCTTTTCGAGTCGGTATTCCCATAATGGATTACTATACTTCACAATAAGTTTTTGTTGTATTGGACTCATATACATGGTTTTGACTAAGGCTAAACACTAAGACTAAAGGACGGTGAAGTGATTGTTACGTATGAACATCAAATTTAATCTACACTATTGGATTTTTGGGACGAACACATCACGTTACACTTGTTGAAAATAACTGTGGCACACACATGAACCAAGAGACTCGAAAGGGTAAACAAGAGGTAAAATAAACATTATAGGGAAAGTTCGAAAAGGAAGGAGCAATGAGCAAGAAAACAGTGGAGCAATGAACAAGAAAACGAACAACTCTAAACTGTACTTGCCTTCTTGTCGCCGTAGTGGTCTCTGACGAAGTGCCAGACGTACGCGTCCATGGAGTAGGAGACCTGATAGGACGTGACCCACTCTTTTCCGTCGCCCTTGCCCTGCGTCAGCACGCCCGTCACCTGATCGAGTAGGGCGGTACAAAAAAAGGTATTTATCCCGACGAACTCGAGGTTTAATTTGCGTAGTGGGGGAGAGTGGTAAGGATTCACGTACGCTAAGACATGAACGTGAGCCTCAGCCAAATTGTGTTTACGGCTTATAAGAGCCAATTTAGAATATTTCCAACGCTTATATTGAAAAAGTATTGCATTAAACGAGTGTGACTTTGCGTGATAAATTGTGTGTTGGGTCCATTTGGAACAACATTGTTGCTCGAAATACAATTTTCAGTAAATTATACATTTATGAAGTAAATTATGATGTTTTTAAATCCTTAAACGACCAAAATTTTTTGCTGATGAGGCGGCATTCATCATTGTACGAAACACGAGCTGCAACCTTGTGTACATCCGCAATAAGGCTGCATTTATCTCTACGAAAAATTAGCACCGTCCTTCTCAAAGTGGATTTTGGAATTCCTTACACACGGTACAGAGAGAACTCAATCCAACGAGCACTCGGCAGCCAGTCTTACCACTGGCTCGAGTCAAGCACTCGTCTCACGGACTGCTCGACGTTGTCCTGCTGTCATGACGCGCTAGGCGTGTGACAACAGGAGACGACCAAGAGCGGCCTCCACGAAAACAATAAAGCACAAAAAGTAGCCATAAATATATGAAAGTACTGATACAAAATATAGGTAAATAAATAAATAATGCAGAGATCATAGGGAATATCAGCATGATGACCGGGTCCGATTTTGAAAACTTCGTTATGACAAAAGAAGTTATAATAACATTATGCTGCAAATAATTATTTCTTACTCATTCAGAGGATTAGCAAGTTAGGCAGAAAATTTCCGGAGAATATCTGTTACGCAGTACCGCTGAGGGTGCAACACACTCTGGGTACGGCAGTAACAAGCCCACCGTAAGCCCATCACACTGCGGGTCACGTAGAAACAGTCGTACCTTCACGCTGAACATGCGCTGGAGGGACCACGAAGATACCAACACACAAATACTTCACAGTTCCAGCAGCAATTCGTCAGGTTAGAGAAATTAGGAAAACATCGATAAAATGTCAAATTATTCGAGCTCCTCAACCCTGCCAGCTCATTACGAATTCTACAGCACGGCACGGAAGATAGAAGCACGCGTGAACTGCTCATGCATCAACGTATGGAAATTTTATGACATAGGCTTATTTGCAATCGAAGTTTTCTTCTCATCCAAGGATTAAGACTTACAGTAAAAGTTGTACGTCGTGCTCACGTACGCTACTCGAAGATACACAGAAAAACAAGTTATTGGTGTTTATTTACATAAATTTCCTGTATTCAGGTCTCAAACTTGTCATTTTATGATCCCAAATTAAGAAAAGATATTTATTTACAACGTGTAAAATATAATATTGTATGCTTCTTCTTACGTTAGCCTATGAAATGAGAGCGAAACTTCTTTCGTTAGATTTTTACAGCAGCGAATAAAATGACCAAAGGGATCTCATTATTTACTTTTGATACCTACGCTTGCAAAGAGATCGCATCGATAAGACGCCAGGAGGTGGAGAACCGGCTCCTTTGAATGAGCCACTAAGTATGTGCAGGTACTTGCTTCACAAGTTCGGTATCTGGTTCGTGTACAAGTAGGGCGCGTCCCAGCGTCTCTTTAGGGTTCCTCGACCAGTTACTTTTCGACATGATACCTATCATCGATTCAATGTAGGCCATATCGATCTACAATTATTAAGATTGATCAGGGAGATCAGACTGAAGTCCATCCCAACGCATGGTTGTGTATGGTGCACGCAAGATGGACAAAAAATTGAAATAAAAGGTTGGTGCACCAATAAAATGTGAAGATGCATTTCATTATTAGACAATTGAGTGTCGAACTCTTCAAGATTAGCGTCAGGCCATGAAAGTTGAACACGAGTAAATTAAAACAAATTATTAGTGTAACGGTGAAGAACGATCGAAAACACTGGTGAGTTTAAACTACGATACAAAAGCTACTGAGAGTATATCGCAAAACTCACAGGCTACGTACTATCAATGCAGCTTAACCCTCATTACACATTCCGCTAAGCCGTTCAAACATTTTCATCTACAACTCAAGAAAAACTCTGATCAAAATAACGTAACTTTTCCCGAGACATCTAAAGTGAGACTGTGACGTATGGTGAGGCCGTCGTTTCCATGAGGAAGTCACTGGTTCTCAGTTGCTCAACAACACACACCTGACTCACACCGTGCCCAGTCTGCACAAGATCTCCAAACTATAGGTAGTAACAATAGCAGTAGTAGTAAGGATAGCAGTACGTTAGTAACTCAGACTATCTCGCACCGAAAGGGAACGGACCATTCAGCATGGACTTCGGAGAACGGGGGATCTATGCACAAGGTGTGTTCCCACACAATATCAGAAAAAAAGGAAGAGGATGAAAAGATAAAGAATCATCAGCGAAGAAGGCATGAAAATTGAAAGAAGCAAAGTGGGCACGAAAAATAGAAGTCCCGAAGGCCTAGCTATAGCTGAAATAACCTAACTGTGTCCCTTTGGGGACTCCAGTCCTCATAGCGTTAGTTAGACAAACCTAACAAACCTAACCCTATTGCTTATGGCCTATCCTATGCCCCCTTGAGGGGTCAAAATACAAATAATCCTCAAAGTGTATCTTACTTGTTTTATGTACTATTTGATTTGTGTTCCCAGTTTTCTACTCCAGGTATTCGAAATACGTCAGGAGTACATATTTGAAAACCTTAAAGTAACAATTTTAAACACAAATTAATCGTGCATTAAACAGGTACAACACACTCGGATATTGAGAACTACTTGTACAGAACTCCTGCATGAACCTGTATGAAATAGAAGCTTTCACGATGTCGGTCATACTCGGTAATTTTTCTGATCACTAGACCAACGAAAAAAAAGTATTTATCAGAGGCAAAATTATTATTCAATTTGACTTCAAAAAACGTGACCTGTTATGCAAATGAAAATAGCGTCCCATTGACTTTCTGCATCACATAAGTACACTTGATAAAACATTTAACGTGCAAACATTGTTCAACTAAAACGCCATGTATAACTGCGTAAAAGGAATGTTTTTTTTCATTATACAAATAATTCTTTTCCGAATCAAAAGTAAGTCTAAGCTCAGTAGTTTAACTAAATGCCAATCCCTCAATGCAGTGCGAATCTTCAAATCTCGAATACAGTTGGAGAAAGAAATACATTAACACTTGAAAAAAACACAAAACCGGTCGTTAACCGAACTCTACGAGATGAAGGTAAATGTGAGGCAGCGCTCCGATACACGGCCATAAAAAGTCAAATAAGTCAGAAAGTGTGAGCAGGTACGGGAGCAGTCGTAGCCTGCAATTAGAACGCCCAATGCTCGATAGCCGTCGCAATAATCGCTAAATACGGGTCTAGAAGCGGCCTCCAGTATGCCACAGCATCGTAGAGACGGTGTGGCCAAAACTAATGGGCTAATTAGATCGTTTCGGCATGCAAATTGCACTAATGCAGTTACTACTATGGAGGAAAAAAAGGCTCCCATGAGAGATACCTAAGATTTTTGTGGTGCCAACACAACAATGCAAGCAAGTTGTTCTCATCTCATAAAATTCAATGAGGTAACCAGATAAAGAGAAAACCAAAATTCGGCTAATTGAAAGACGCATGTTACCATGCCATAGAAAACATTTTTTGAAAATTTGAAGCCTTGTGTAAGACTTGACGGAATGCATAATAAGCTCCCGGAACAATAAATTACTCACCTATTGTTTTTCGAACGCAAGTTATTTACTATGTTCATCAATAGCAAGGTTTTCAAAGCTGTCACCGAAGTTTAGGTTATATGCAAGTACTAAACAGGCATCAGTCTTCATTTAGAGCTGGCAAGGTACAGAGTCCGCTTTTAGTTGCCCCACAACGAAGGGGAAGCATGAAGTTTCAGACTGGCAATAAGGGGCTATTGCATTAGGTCGGGCTAGGGACACCCATTTAGTCTTTATAGCAAGAATGACAGCCGTCATGTTCATCAAAAGCCTCATGAAGCCCTTTAACAAAGCCGGAATGCAATAGGCGACACAAAGAGGAGGAGGAGGATCCGTCATGTTTTGGGGTTGTTTCAACTAGACAGAAGTGGGTCCTATAGTTGAGGTATCCGTCCAACTGAACCAGCATGGCTACACTGATCAGCTAGATGAACAAGATTAGATTAAATTCGATTATTTGTCATTTTAAAGCTTACTACCCACAGGGAATGTGATCCAAAGAGAGCGAAAAGAAGGAACCATTCAGCATGGACTTCAGGAAGCATGTAGCCTATGCACAGGCGTGTTCCTACATGAGATTCCCTGCACATAGAAGCAGCAAGTGAGAAGGAAAAGGAAGTCGAGATAAAGAACAATCAGAGAAGAAGGTATGAAAATAGAAAGGAGCAAAGTGGGCATTAAAGATGAAGTCCCAAAGGCCTAGCTAGAGCTGAGGTAATTTAACAGTGCCACTCTGGGGACGCCAGTCTCCATAGAATATGATACAGAAACCTAACCCTATCACCTATCCTACGACCCCTGAGGGGAGATAAACGAGTTTAGCCATTTGCACATCATGTGAATGGAGAAAGGCATGCTGCTTGACCTTTCTTTCAGGACGACAACCGCCACGTGCATCGAGCTAAAAATGTCATCCATTGGCATGACAGTCATTAAGGATACGTTAGGCACTGAAATTGGCCCAGCTATGTAAGTTTCAGACATGAACCCAGCCGAAATTTTGTGTGACCACCTAGAACGACAACTTAGGCGCCGAGAAGATCGTCCACGTGCTGTAGCCACGTACGAGATCAGTTGCTGCAAGAATGGCTTAAAGTCGACCAGGTGTGCATTCGGGCACTAGTAGACTCAATAGCGCACAAATTTGACATTATTCATGCTCGTGGAGGTCCTACACCATATTAGTTGCAAGTGGCTAATGTTTTGTCCAAGGAGATTAAGTATGATATTCTGCAGAACAGATGTAATAGTTGTTTCTTTAAATTTGCAGAATAACATACTATTCGTGTACACGAAACACCACAACGTGGTCAACATAGAAATACGTACACTGTGACAATCAATGTCTATACTATCTGGTACGAAAAATCAGCGAGCGCTTCAGAAGGAAGGGAACCGCTTGCTCTAATAATAGAACTGACGCGATTGAATTCCACGGTTAGTTTTACAAGTCACACTGGCACACAGAAATTAGGGAATAATATTTCAACAGCTGAGCGACGCTCATCAATCAGAGGATGCCCGCCCCTGCCGACGCGAGCCGTAATCCCCATAAGTTCTCACCGCTCTGACCCAGACAGCCTGGCCCTGTACACTCGTGGTGTCGACGGCGTCCTGTACCAGTCTACGCACCCTCGCAATCGCTGCATGTAATGCCTCTCATGCGCCCATTAAACGCTCATTACAAGGCTGCAGTGGAGCCGGTATTTGGTATCTCGTGCGGGCAGCATAAACAAATATTGGTCATGAGATCTTTAATAACTCTCCGATGACGAGTTAGTTCTTCGATGATATTTTTTTACGGTTTATTCCTGACTTCTTCTAAGTGTACATCCATAAGACGTTGCATGTGCCCTTTTTCTTTATATTTATGAATTAGGGTTTTCTTTCATACTAACATTGATTACTGAAATTTGTATGCAAGCTATCGTGGTTTTTCTTATAAAATTAAAAAAAGACGAAAATAAGGTAGAGGAGAACCGAATATTTCCGATGAATTTCAGTTCCTAACGAGTAACACTACATTCTGAATGACGCAGTCGCAGATTAACTCGATTTTACTGTCTTGCAATCGTGACAAATTCATTTGTTGTGTCAAATTCTTCAATCTAATTGACGTTATTTAGGCAATGATGATTTCACATCACTATATAATTAACTACATATGTGTAATTACTAACACTTATTTTTTCTGATAATACCTAATGGATACTGTTTACGATACCGGTATTCATAACGCCGTACTAGTTATATCCTACTATGTTAGAGCAAAACATTGGGTACATATTGAAAAAAGGCAAGGTAGAAATTTTTATCGATAAGCTGACAACATAATTTGTTACATTACCAGGAACAAAAACTGCTTGTAATGGACCACATGTATTACACAGCAACATCGGGCTGGATTGCATTTTAAAACTTGCAGCATATTTTGTTGCATTATAACACTTGGTGCATAAGTTCACAAACAAAAAGTGCGCATCTTTTTTACATGGTAATCAGAGATTTTATAACGATATAAAAGTGACGATAATGATAAAATTTCGGCGAGCAAGACAATAAAAATAATAATAAAATCTATTGCAATGGCGTGCTAATAATTGAAATAGCATGAGCTCTAATAACCAATGCTACAAAGTTTTAGCTTAATTCACCCATAAGTAACTCTTAAAATGAAATTGTATTTTTAACGGATGCTAATAACCTAAACACTGGATGACACGGCCCCACGCGAGAGGGAAACTTTAACCTCTCAGAAGACACAGCGAGAGGATGACTACTACCTTCAGGCAACATGAAAAGGGGAAAAACATTGATAAAAACACTCATGATCTTATTCAAAGCGAGTCAACAGAGATTAAAACTCAGTGGAAAATAACAAGGTTTACCTGCCGTGTAAGGCCAGCAATGTTATTAGCATAAAAGAGAAACCACGTTCAATAACAGACAACACTTTGTTCTGACCTCACAAATAATAAGACATGTGAATATGAATTTACTCTTCACGTCCTTCGCTGTTTCAAGGGAGTAATTTAACTTTTCCAGCTCTAAACACACAAAACACATATCCCTCCGCCACAATAACACTTTGAATTTATACTAAACACCGAGAGGTCCTCTTATCAGAAATACGTACACGTGACCACGGAGTACGTGACCACGGAGTTTTCACGTGACCACGGAGTACTTCCCTTGGGAAAGGAAGTTTAAACCACACATTCCTCACATCCCCCACCGCACCAGTAGTTGTCAGGCATTTAAAACCCAACGGTAAAACGTGTTGGAATAATAAAGGTTCTTTTTTTTTATCAGCGGCACCTTCATTCTGCTGGTCGTCATAAGAACGACTATTCATCTTCATTTGGGTTATCGTCGAGTTCTTCTTGCATCCAATGTCGGCATTGTTGATTTGGTGATTTACAGTCATGGCCAAAATGATTGAGATAATATCTGCTTCTCGTGCGAATTTTTCATTCATATATGTATGAAGATGGGTTATTTGATACTTTTCTATTATTGAATGAAGGAAGATAATGCACAAACTGAGAACCCATGACAAATTTTTTATCAAACGACAAATGAACTAAAATAGAAATAAAAGGTTAGAAATCACCTAATATTTAAAGTATATTTATAGTTATAGTAAAGTATGATTTTTAATAATTTGCTATTCATCTTTGACTATTTTTGTTGAATCAGCGTTTTTGTTTGTTCAAAATTTGATGCCTGATTCTTACTAACAGTAAATTTGATAATTGCCCACAAAATTTCAATACAGATTAAATCTGGCGGATTTACAAACCAAGGGCCTAAAATTTCGATGTTTCAACCATCGCAGAATTTTGTTATAACTTTTGTCTTGTAGGACGGTGCTCCATCATGTTACAAAAAGAAACCATGGTCGTCGAATTAGTCTCGAGCTGTTGGAACAAGTTGCTCTTGCAACACAACTGACACCAGCATGAGTTCACGGAAGGTTTTTCATGAAAATGCTGATGCACATGTTCCTACGAAAGAACCCCATACTTAAAGTGTATCTGGATGATCTGGATGCTTCACTGTGGAAATGATACAGGCTTCATAATACCATTGCCCCTTTCTTTTTCGAACAAGACTTTTTGATTCTCCAAATGCATAACTGGGAGTTTCATCAGAAAAGAAATTACAGGAATAGTCTCCGGGAAATCATTTTTTACATTCTTTACAAAAATGCCGTCTGTTCCGAATATTATTTTGGACGGAACAGGCTTCTTCGCAGCTCTCCTAAACTTGAGGCCCTTTTCAAAACGCCGTCTCACGGTGCGCGATTGGGCGATCATTCCAGTTTATCCGTCCCTCGGTAAACTGGAGACTTGTAGCCATGCGAATCTTCAGTTGACACTTAACTACATAAAACCCGAACTTGGCGTTCATTGGACACTTTTGGACGTCTAAACGGCGTTTTCACATTAGAATGACCTGTATCTCTTACATGTTTTAAAGCTCCCTAAACAGTGGCTCTTGATCACAATTCATTCTTTACCATCTCTTTGCATGTTAACGCTTTTTTATAAGAGCGACAATCGCAGAACGTTGGATGTTAGGCAGTGTTACACCTGCAACATAAAACTCGGGAAATTATTGAAAGTCTCAATCATTTTGGCCATGACTACCACTGATCATTTGTTTATGTTCATTTCACGCTTTTGCTGAGTGCCCAGTCCATCCAATGCCGGCATTTTCCTGATGCAGTGGTTGTGACTACTGCCTCTCTAATTATTCCCTAATCCAAGGCAGGCGCCCTGGAGGGTTTCTTCTATTGATTTGTTCTCCGCGGCACAGACGATGGTGCTCCGAAGGGTTACTTCCAGCAGAATATCAAGAGTATCTTGCTAATAGGTCTTCGCCACTGGTGTCAGGAGACCGTGGTTGTTTTATTTGAGTGATTTTCTCCATGGCAATAGTTCCAATTTTGCAATGACAAGGAGCTTGGAAGTGCAGTTGTTCTCTACTCGCCACTCGGTTGACAGAGAATAAGTCCTCTTTATCCGACTGCAGGCAGCACCAGTGAAGGCCTACCCTGAAGAACCTTCTCCAGAGATTTACGTCAGTGATCTCCCAAAAACTTCGGCTCCTTTCTCACCCCCCCTCCCAAATTTTTCCATTGCGGTGCCCCGGCTCCTTCAATTCTGGTGTTTAAACTGAAAATCAGGCTTCAAGATGTTTCCTCCCCCTCACGTTCTAGTATCTACCAATTATGTGACTGAACCCTGTGCCAGCCGGGAAAATGTTTCTGAAAATTGGCCTGCACTCAACCCAAAATTCTGTTATGTTTTCTCAACGACGATATTATCTCGGATTCCGAACAATTATATCCATTACTTCTTTTCTCTCGGAATTTTTCTTATCTTACAGCTCATGAATGCTTTCCTACTTGAATCTACCCGTGATAGCATAACCCTGGATTAAATTTCCAACGCCTCTTCGGCTTGACATTTAAATTTTGGTCAGCGTTTAGACAATCTGGCCGCTTTGCTACTGCCAAAATCTGCGAGCATTTTATTTGGAGTGCTATAGCCAAAATCTGCGAGTATATTATCTGGAGTGTTATGGCTAAAATCTGCGAGCATGTTATTTGGAGTGTTATGACCAAATCTGCGAGCATATTATTTGGAGAGTTATGGCCAAAATCTGCGAGCATATTATCTGGAGAGTTATGGCCAAAATCTGCGAGCATATTATCTGGAGTGTTATGGCCAAAAAACGTAAATTAATTTCTCGCTCAGGACGTTCTTGCTTACATTTATCGGTATGAGGAACGAGTTTTTCTGGGATTTTCTAATTCCCAATACTTAAAACTTTTCACGCAATCCAATACTTCGAAAATATTCTTCTACTGAATTTTTGAGTAAATAACAACAAACTTCCCAAAATTCTTAAAAAATTGACTACAAAACTTGCATCGTATTTTGATACAGTATACAACGAAGCTTTGTTTGTTAAACAGGAACTGGTATTTCATCCCCAGACAACGGCTTATTTTACACCATTATAAAACTTGCATCTTATGTCGCTACACTACGTAAAGCCAAAGTTTTAATTGTTAAGCAGCACACAGTACGTATTTCTTTACCTGAAGTCAGACTTTACACCGTTATAGAAAAACATACTATCAGTATGTTACATTCCAAAACTAGGCGCAGGCACTCACCGCAGGACTGAAATCCCTCAACAAAGACTAACAATCCCCCCAGGTCGACGAAGAGCGACTCTCCTACCATCTCTACTACCCTTGGGTCCATCTAAACAGCATCAGGTACGTATTTCTTTACCTGAAGATGCTAGACCTTACATCAGTATTCAAAATAATGCATTATATTACATAACAAAACGCTGCACAGGTGCTCACCTTAGCAGGCACCCCCAGGTCNCCCATGTCGACGGGTACGCTGACGACGCCGAGATCTGCCAGTCCAGGATCTCCCCTGAGGCCAAACCGAGGGGGCCCGAGCACGCTGCGGCGGGGACAGGGTTACACGATGAGTAACCAGCGGGGATTAGGGGTATTCTTATGTTTGGGGGAGTATAACTTATGAGCAAGGACGGCAGGACCACGCTGACAAGTTGAAAGGGTTACATGAAGAGGAGCTGGGGGTTAGCAGTGTTGTTCTGTCAAGGAAAGTGCACACTTAGAAACAAGAACGGTGGGCTAGATTAGTCATAGATGCTGGTTCTTCAATTGTTTCGCGGAGTTAGTAAGTTGAAGCTGAATGAAGCGATTGCGTTCTTGTATGACAATCCTTGAATAGAATACCCTCACGGAAGGCTAGTTCTATAGTGAACACATCGAAAGAGACCTGAACAGAATGTTAGTAAATCAGCTACAATGCGACATTCCGAGGTGACGACGTGAAGCAAAATCCCGCCAAGTTGACACAATGACAAAAAATTTAATCGGACATGGCAAGTAGCACGGCACACTTCTCACACTGACATGCTCTTGTTATACAAATTTTCGCAATTGAATCTCAAGGCCAAGTGTTAGGGAACAAACTATTAGATAAAAGAGTTAACAGGGGATAAGAACTACCTGAAAGTTTAAAAATAAACCGAGCAGAATTCATTTTAAGCAGGCCCGCACTACGGAGCTGCTTAGAAAAGTGGACAGAGATGCTTTCAAACAGAAGGTAGGCTAATAAAGCCTTATCAAGGATATGAGGGAATGAAAAGCGAACTGCACACGCTAAATTAAAACAGAACAAAGTCTATTGAAATATGGGGCGTCCAGGATATACGTTTACAGGTTGAACGAGAGACTTCTTATGGATTTTTAAAAATAGTTTCGATCGAGCTTTCGACGACCTACAAAAAAATCATTTTCAAAGTAGAAAACTTTTTAAAGGTCCGAGATATAATACTCCGTCCTTTGAAAAGTCTTGCTTCCTTGAAAACGACTTTCGTGCAGATCGCCGAAAGCTCGATCAAAAGTATAAAAAAAAAATCCGGAAGAAGTCTCTCACTCAACCTGTGAAGAATTACGTCTCGTATACTTTGAGATGCAAAAGATTTATCGTGTTTCAAGTGCAGCTTACCCACGGCCTCTTATCCACAGAAAATGCGAATTAATGTTGAACATACCTCTAAATCAATAAAAGCTGCGAATAATGGTTGTTGAGAAATCAATATCAGTAAGCTATTGATTGAGCAGAATTTAAATAATAAATGTATAGTCAGGATAATAGAAACCTTCGAAACGAACGACTCAAAATTTTTCCGTTTACTACCAGAATAGTATTTATGAACTGGAGGGTCAGCCTAGAATGAGCATCAATGTACCTGCAACACCAGTGAAACAGCCCACCAGAGTGGGCATGAATGTACCTGCAACACCAGTGTAACAGCCCACTATGCCGACGCAGTATCCCGGATACGCAGTCGCTACACGCAGTTACGCCACACCGACGCCGGTAAAACCAAAGGCTTATCAACTTTGTAACCCGCTAACTCTGAATATCGCGTGGTATGCCAACGGAGGCCAGCAAAGAAGGCTCGTTACGATAAGCCATGCAAGAGCTTGTCACACGCGTCTGGCAAGTCATCAGTTGTCGCTCATCACAAGCTAGAGACGATCTGCCGGCTTTGCCCAAGACAAAAATGAGCGTGTAATGCAAAGATGATGAGCCTAATGCCAGCACCCTAGCCTCATGGGTTCGTTCAGTACATGCACAACAAACTGTGGGTGTAACCCAATGAGCTCTGAGCATACAAATTGTTCTCCAAATTTAGCCGAAAGTTAGTGCTTTTTACACCTTTCTTAAAGTATCTTAATGTTTCAGTGCTCACTTTCGATCGGTGTATTCAGTTACCACGGTGTCAGAACACCTAACTCTTACCTGGTGTTCGTAGATAGTCCTTAAGCTGAGAAAGTGTCAATACGAAACATATAATTGAACCGACACATCACTGTAGTAAATGAAGTTAAATAAAAGGAACAAGTAAGTAGGGATGCCACGTTAGAATTACAAAGTCTGGTATAACTTCGAAATAGCGTTGGGCGTGGTGAAAATAGAACCATTGAATTAATGACACTTTCAGCGTCAGTTCAGGATGGAAATGATGTTGTCGAGGCACCAGGGTCGCCGGGCATGGCACATGATAGCCTCTGTAGTCGAGAGTTCAGTGAACGACTCCACTGCGCCTCGCTGTTAATTTAGAATATTAATGTACACACCGTTAAGGCTTCGAGACCAGGACTCTAGTTCTTTATTTCTTCGTAGATCGAACTTTCTGGCCTCGGAATTTTTGTTCGTTGTATGATGCCACAAAATTTAATTAAAACTAAACATGACGTAAAAATACCACGGCATATGAAAGAGAAGAGAAAATGTGGTTTATTTGTGCTGAGGAAAATGTGAAACTAAATTCACTTGACTTCAGTTTCACATTCATCTCAATTTATGCAAAGTATAATCCTATCGCCCATTACAAGGTGCGGGTGCAAATCCTTGCCAAATGGCTGAGTTAGCCACCAAAAATCCCACCTTTACAAAGAGTTTTATTCTACCGTGTTTTAAGTCGACTATCAAACGTACTACTAGTCAAAAAAAAGCGGTTTTACATACAAGCATTGATAAACCGGCGCTGTGGCTTACAATGTTCTAGGACTACGGTGTATGGTGCACAGGACCGAACATGTACGCTTTAGTAATGTCAATTTGAGGATGGATATTATATTCTTGAGAAAAGTTTCAAGAATATGCAGGGCAATCTAAAAATTGTTCTCTATTTGACTGCCATGATCAAATAAACAAGTCAAGCTACATCTCTGATGAGACCAATTAAAAAAATACACTAAAAAATAACAAAATGACAATCACACACCTGAAATAAAAGGAAAAAATATGGAAGTTATGGACACTCAAAGAGTGACTACATTTTTGGGACGTCTTATACAAGTTATGACCACCAAGAGCTATTGAATTTAACAAACTTTTTCAAGTCGATGTTGAACAAACTATCTCGGTTTGGCCTGACAAGGGAATCAGATAAACTTTAAATTGAATTCAAAATATTAATATTTAGGCTCTAATTTCGAGAGTTTGATGGTTTCAACTACGTGCTAAAGTAGCACACTACAGAATATGATTATGTTTTGAATACTCAAGTACTACGTTCATGAGGTCGCGAAACGTATATGAAATTGTCCAAAATTTCTACTCTATCTCTAACATTGGACCAATAATTTTTTAAAATAACGTACCAATACTACGCATCATCCAGCTATTACAGTGTATGTAAACAAAGAAAACTATAAATTAGTCCAGCTTGCAATGGAACGTCGTGAAGCCCAAATTTAGAGAAAATCTGTGACAGAACTGGAGCGCGTGTTGTGGGCGTTTATGGATGTAAATACTGCAGACTGGAGGCCGGACCGAACCGATCGAGTTTTGTATACTACTTGACATGCGAGCAATCACAGCATGGGCTTCAAAGCCGACAGATTTAGTGCGTGATCGAGAGTTAGCGGATAACCCAGTCTAAGTGGCTGAGTTAAGTAGGCAGTTTCACAACACACTTCACTTAGTAAAACGTGAGCAGTTCGAGAAAGTTTTGGACATTTTGTAAACTAATTCAAGTCGAACAGAAGTCACTGCGAAAAAATAAACAATAACCAATCGACAGCTTATCAGCAGCAGAATAATATTAAAAGCATCAAATATCACTAGACTTTATGAGGCCAGACCAATCATGTAAACGCATTAGACCAATCCTCTTCTTATTCTCCAACAGACAAGCCACATCAGAGATGCCTGTGACTATCTGCATGTAAAAGAAGCCGTAGAAGAGTACATGTATATCAGGCTCGCGGCATGTGAAGGTGCAGAGTGGGGGAAGGGACCGGTTTGTCATGGAGTCTGTTGCCAAGACCTGATCCTTATTCCCACAAGAATAATTGTGCAGACTGCAAGATTAAAACGACAGGCCCTAATGTTGTAACCAAAACAAAGATTGAAGTGACATTAAATTTTACCACGGCTCAAAAATTTTCTTCATTATTTTCAACTAATCTTAACTAATTTAGATTACCATATATTACTTTATATATTATAATAAATTAGTTTTAAGCTCCCAAACCGAATGGAATGTGAGCCAAAGAGAGCGAAAAGAAGGGACCATTTAGTACGGATATCAGAGAATGTGGAACCTATGCACAGGTGTGTTCCCACACAAGATTCCCTGTGCACAGAAACAGCATGTTGGCAAGGAAGAGGAAGAAAAGATAAAGAATAATCAAATAAGAATGCATAAAAATCAAAAGAAGCTAAGGGGGCACGAAAGACAGAAGTTCGAACCCACTTAATGCTGAGGCAGCCCCAAGATCGAGTGTCCCCGTGGGACGCCAGCTCCCATAGCTATCCTATGCCTATAGCTATCCCCTTGGGGGGATTACCATACATTTTAAAATTTAATGTAATCCATTATAATCCTTGAGCGAGACACGTTAGTTGAAATATATAGTATTTACCTGAGCCTCTTATCAAGAACTTTAATTTGTCATGGAGATTTGTTCACGTGCAACACGCGAATTTCTTGCGGATAAACTGCTAAGAATTAACAGGACGATGTGTAATCAAAGAAAACTTCTGCCACAATCCCTGCTACTGTGCTGTGGACTCGACATTTTACGCACTACGCCATTCCATTCCTTGTCGTTTCTGCAAAAACTGATGCATTTAATCATTGGTACGGAGTCGATGAATTAATAATGTAATCGAAATAATAGTTTACTATGCGTATCAGCTTCGAGAAAATCGAAATAAAACCAGAGAAAAATCGGCATCGGGAAAATCTGTGTCGGTAGGTTGTGTTGAAGCAGCGACTGCTGCATACGCTCGTTGAGCCCATCCGTCCCGAACGATGCAAGTTAATTGCAAAAGAAGTAAGTTCCTGATGTGAAAGGCAACGAAACGTTATCTTGATTTGTAAGAGGCCTTATCAAAACAGAGGCCCACGTACATAAAACAGCTCTTTCGAGGAATGCCTTCTGAAAATTTGATGACTTGATTAGTTAAGAGTAACGAGAAGTGGAGGAGTTAAATTATGGGAAACTCAAGACGCTAATGAATATTCTTAACTTTACATCACAGCTACTTGTCGGTACTCTCCTTTTATTATTAACATGAAATCAAGATAACTTTTATGATGCAAAACCTTAAAACAAGAACAAAAAATATAAGTCTGCGCAGGAAGCACTCTAACGAACAATACAAGTCAGAAATCCGAAAGAACATAATTAAAATTGAATGGCACGATTAAGTAACTAACAACTAAAACCATTATTGTATGAGAAAAAGCAAAATCAAGCGTAAAACTAAAATGCAATGTAGAAAAAAAAACGCTGATCTGAGACTCTACCTAACAGGACGTCAAAGGATTCAAAAACAGGCCATAGCATCTCATCACCCGCGTTTCATCGAGACGATCACGCCCGTTATGCGTTATCTAAAGTGGGCTCCGCGTTCCATTCTTCTCAATCCAGACCAGTCCGCGGGAGCGCTGCCGAGAAACACTGCACCATCCCAAAAAGTTCTTCTCAATCTAGACCAGTCTGCGGCAGCGCTGCCGAGAAACACTGCACCATCCCAAAAGAGTTCGTCTTGATCGGGCTCACTAATTTCGAGGCGGTTATGGTTCCTGGTCCCAGAGCCAAAATATTGCAGCGGAGAAGTAGTTAAATCTTGCAGCAAATATTATACTAGGACCCTGACCGCGGCCAGATAAGGGCCTGGCGCCATAACTGTACGCTCGCACCATCGTAGTCGCTCAGCCTTCGAGTATACGCTTAATTTAACCTGTGGTCTTCCGTCTTCGTTATTCGAGAACAATTTCCATTCTCATTGAAAAGTTGGGTGCATAATCGTCGGATGATGTATGAAAACAGTTGTATTGTAGTTTTATCGGTAATATTCTACCGACCACATCAAATTTTCTGAAAACAATTCAAATAAACTTTTGGGACACAACTTTCTTGAGCCTTTATAATTCATTTTCTGTACCGAGTCAGAGTGAAAAAATTAACAGTATGCTACAACTACATGATTTATTAGGCAAGTCTTAGATGAAGTGTTCGGTGTGTACAGCCCACATCCCCTGACGAGCAATGAGCACAACTGCAGTTATGACGAAAAATCTTACGTAAGTCTGTGGGACACAGCATCAAAAAATGATTGTATCTATGGCGTCTTCAATAAATTAAACCTTACGTTGTAAAAAAATATTACGTTATTTTTTAAAACCGCGTTTCCTAACTTAATTCAATTTACATACAAAGTTCGGGTTGATTTCAAAATTACGTACACATAGACACAATACATGACAATGAACTAGTCACTCAACTTCAATTTAGAGTACTTATAACTTCTTTCAAAATTCATGAGCCGACAACCATACTTACAAAATGAACTTGTCCATCTGTTCCCACAAAATGAACTCATCTTTATTCAGCGGACGCGAAGTTGACCACTATTTAGGTCGAGAAATATTTCAATTTTTTACGTTAATTTGAATGAACTCAGCACTCCTAACACAACCGATGACCATTCAATCTACTAACCCAGAACGAACGACATGGTCACAGTGGGAATTTCACTAGCATAGTGTGAAGGAAGAACACATATTCCTGGGCCAGGTGCTCGGACCACATAATGGGCCATGAATGAAGCGACTCGGATAGCGCGTCAGTCTCGGGCCAATTTAGATAAGAAGATACCTCGGGCCCAGGCCCCACTGTAGGTTAGAAATTGTAAAGAATGAGCCCCTAATTGCCTGGGCATAGGAGCAAAAACCTAGGCAACAATGAGGATAAGAACCGGGCAGCACGTGTCTTCAGGTCCCCGTTCTTGAATCTCAGGGAGAACGTTTATAAATCATCAGAGTGAGTGTTTTGCTAAAAGCGAGTGTTGTTAGACTTAAATTTGGTTTATTTTTGTTTTTAATTCAACGTTTTAAGCAGTGTGGAGTGCGATGAAGCTTACGGGCATAACTTTAGGTTATCTTTAATACCAATGAAAAAAACGTCGAATTGAAAGCTCAAAGACTTTAAAGTTTCTGACCACAGATTCTGTGTTTTACAGGACAGCGGCTCAAGCTATTCGTACGCTCTCAGCTATATGTACAGAAATTAAAGAATGAAATAATACAACATGGAGTACATAAAATATACGGGTATATCTCACTCTAGCGATCCAGCATTGTGTGAAGGAACAACACGTATTCTGGTGTCGTGAAACCATGGTGGGTCGGGAAATCATGTTACAAAACACCCTTGAACCTGAAGAAAGATTCTTCTTAGACCTGCCCAGAACGGGGCTAGCCGACTCTTGCAGTGCTACAAATGGGGCAGTCACAGCGCGACATGGAACATTTTTGACGAGAACACGCATGATCAGCGTTCTTGGATGAGGCCGTGTCCAGGCCGGTCTCGAGGAACGCCAAGTTACCCACCTGAATCTACGCCTGCGAGGGGCCACTGCGCGGACTGGGTTACACGACTCCAATAATGTGGGACGTGATCGCAAAAGAAGGCATTAATGTCCAGTCCGACATCGCGAGCTCGATTTCAGAAATGTCGTTACACTAGTGCAATTTATTCAATTTTTTGTAACCGACGAACTCCCTCAATGAAACGAGAAATTTGTATTCGTTTGAAGAACTTCAAATATGATATCTTGTGTATCAAAAATTATAATTCTGACTCCTTCAAAGGTACACTAGAGTTTTCAGAACTGCATCAATGTATTTAGTGAAATGCAGTATGGAATAAATGTACGTATTTAAATTCATGGCAATTATTTTCAACGTGATCCAAAGCATCGACGCAAATAAAATGAGATAGAATTATGATGAAAACTTAAAAACTTACAATTACCTCAAAAAGGCATCCAAATAAAAATAAATAAATTCATAAATTCATAAAAAAATCAAATATTGGTGAACAAAAATTGATTATGCTCAGCGTGCTGTTCCTGGGGCACAATAATCAAGATCGGCTTCATAGAGGCTAGAAAAAATGTATTCATTTTTGGAAGCTCTCAGTCGACCGCTTTAGTGCCTGACGAGCGAATCAGGCTCGGGAGAAGGATGCAAGCCCACGCGAATTTTAATCCAAAGCGACGGTGCGGCAGCGGGCGCTGCGATGTGCACTGGCCATCAATAAACAAGAGGTCTAATGCTCCTTGGCAGCAAGGCTTGAAGTTCTGAGTAAAAACGTCCGGCGGCGGACGACTCATAAGTTATTGAACCATACGTCAAATTAACGAGCCCGCCGCGAGAACGGGTTCCAGGCATCGCAGCAAGAGGCCGGCAAGTTCGAAAAAATTCGGTGTGGGTCGAGCAATAATAGTCAAAATTGTTATGCACGGGTGGGAGCCATCGGGATTCCAAAATCTACAGCAAGTGTAAGGCCGTCGAGTTTCTGATTTCATTTCTTTACTTGCTTCGTGCTCATGGTTGCAACGCCGGTATTTTGATCAGGAATGTTTTTTTTAGGTTATGGAAATGCTTACTCTATAAAATTAGTAATATGATTTATCTCAGCATTATAGCATGCCCAGTTTCGAATAAGTCAAGCTTGGTACCGCGAGCGTGTGAGCCCATTTAATATTAGAGTGAACGCACGAAAATTCAACAAGAGTTACGTATACGCACACGCATACATCTCGTTCCTCCCCACATCATGAGGCATACCGGGCCTCTCGGATACCTTCGTGCTAAGTGTAGGGAGACGAAGTGAAAATGCCAGCTGACTCTGCAGCAACTAGTTTACAAAACCTGATTAGAATGCAACGCTAACGAAACCAATTAAAATGGCTCACCATTAAAATACATGTGACTTATCTTAAAATTGTGCGTAGACAAAAAATTGAGTTCATGGTAACAAAGAATGTCATCGATCTGGAGAATACGATTTTTCACCAGAGTTCATAATTAATGAATTTCGCAAACTTCATAACACTAACAGCCCCTAAAGGTACCACGTAAGGGTACGATCCCTTACAATCATTATTAGTACTGAATGCTACTCTAGGAGTCAGCCAAGACGTGAGCATTATCGACACTCCAGAAGCATTTTTAGGAAGCAAAAAGTTACACGTGCAAGTAGCAGGAACACTACCCTCACCCTAACGGGATAAAATGTCAAATTGATCTATCACACACGACAGAGAAAGAGGACATCAAACCCACACTACCCCCACAACAGACTCATTGCTGATAATTATGCAGTGGATAACTGAAAAATTCTCCTACACATTCAAATGGTAGCAGAACACCAAGGATCAGCGACGAGGAGTCGTAGGCTCCCCAGATGCTCTGCATGACAATTCCCATTACCAGCAGAACACCGCATAGAAACGTTAGGAATTAAGTAAATATAAAATAATTAATCAAGAATCTTACGCGACACTAAAAACCTCTAATGCATTTCTCAAATACACGACATAAAGTACACTTGAGCAAACATCCTCACGTGAAACGCGTGAGTGAAGACCCAGCTTGAGAGACCGGTCGAGTAGATAGAAAGGAGCCACTTATCTCTCATTGGACCCTGTCCAAATACTATACATCGGGGGCTGTATGGGGGCATTCAGGAAGTCTTCAGGCGAGTCTCGAACACTCTTCTGCATAAGCACACAAACGCGCCCGATGAAATCAGTGGGTTGATTTAACGATTATGGACAGCGAGGCTTTTCCTCCTCCATCATCGCCGGGGTCAGCAATCTACGTTATCTGGGTCGAGTCACATTGAACATGTGGATTTTTTTTAAATGCGTGAGGCGCTGAAACTAATCTTATTCTTCTGAAAGTGTTAATTAGACCTGATCGTGAGAGAGAGTTTACTTCGAATCGTCTTGATGGTCTTTCAATCAAGTATTTATCAATGCAAACTTAATTTTTGGAAAGGAATACTTACTGAAATTGGAAGACGAATATTACCGAAAATACAGTCAGTTACAAGATCAGACGAAAATATGCTTGTGAAGTATACTCGCTACTGTACACTGTATGAAGCTTCAACGAAACCTAAAACTATAATTTAGTAGTGTTAAGTTATTTATAGACACGTTCACAATCAGAACGAATTACATTCAAGCTGGGTAACTGTGTCAAGAATGTTAGATTTACAGCGACAGAGAATAAAAAAAGTTTGAGGGCACCTCAGTTCGACATTGGGCAGCAATACAAGTGCCTCGCTAGGATTTTGCGCGACTTTACCTCGTGTTTGTTATATGCAGACATCGACAAAATACCAGTACATCAAGATGCCAAGAGCTGTAACTCAGACCGAACAGCAGTCTCGTCAACACTAAGTCGAAAAATTTGATCGCCGATTATGCATAGTCTTGAATATCTTGAAGTTGTTTGGGCCTCTATGCCCTGGTC
>VOMN01046458.1:0-15300 GCA_014899125.1 Orchestia grillus | reverse complement strand
GCAACGAGTGCACTTTGAGAAGGATCGTATTCGAATGTTGACAGGATGCGCGGTGTTTCTATGTTCTTCGTGCTTACCAGCTGATCAGTGCATTTCCGTGTATTTTGCAAATTTGGTTTCCCGTGACATTACAATAGTGAACGTGCTTGATTTAAACTGAGGGTTTTTTTGTCCCCTTCTTCTGTAGGTCAATGAGTGTATTCATACACGCATGCGAGAGGTATGAAGCGACCTCTCAAACCTTGACGAATATCATTAGTAGTAGTTCCGTCACACCTGTTAGTATCTAGAAGACACAATCGCTGATCACTGAAGAGATAACCACTGCCTGAGTTAACAGGATTTACAGTAGTTAAATGAAAATTTTTCACGATTTTACAATGTCATGATCTCATGTACACTAAACTTACTATCACAATACTTATGATGCAGGAATAGATCGAAATGAGCAGATTATTCCTATAAGAAACGCGTTATGCTCAATTCGAATGCGGTTAGCTCACAATGCGAAGCACAGCTAAGTAAAATGAATGGTCCGTGCTGCAGAAAGGACACAGTTCGTACAACAAGTGGAAAATGAACAGGCTTAAAATTCAGAAAACAAGCAATAAATTTCATGAAATAAAATGCAGTTAGTCTCGGTCATACGAGTGTTGATCATCTGGTAGTTTGAACCCAGAACGTTCCATGTTGAAAAAATAATCATTATTAAGCTACATCCATTCAAAAACGTTTCTCAAAACGATTCACCACTGAGGGGCAAGTATAACGATTTGACTTCTTGAAATTGTCGAAAGATATATGATAATTTTTAAGAAACTATTTTATAATTAAAGGTGTAAGCTTCACCATTGCATCAGGCGGACAGCTTTTATTAAATCCAAGCACTTCGGGTAGGACGAACGTCGTCTGATTGCCTTCTCTTCTAGGGAGATAAAAGCGCAGCGGCTATTTTTGCCTCCCTGCTACCACATTTACCGAGAGACTACTACCGGAACTCAACCTAACTACGTCCCCGGGAATGGATTTTGAATCAGCCATTGAATGAAATTTGAACGCAAACACTTACTTAGCGTTTGAAACCAATTTTAACCTTTTCACTCCCGTTGGGATAATAGAAAACATTGGGCTCGCTTGCAGAACAAGTGATATGAAATTCATAGCGCCACTGATGAAAGCAGGATCTAATTGGCTGAGAGTTCACACGAGGCCGCAAGAAACTGTCGAAGCGTAGGTACTGTGATGTCACAAATGTGGGGTAGGCACCAATTGCGCCCTAGAACTCCCACACAAAATCTGAGGGATGCGTTATCCCAACGAGAGTGAAAGGGTTCAAGCTAATAGGTGCTAAGGTACTCTAGCATCAAAACAAATTGCAATAATAATCTGAACATCAGTGTAATAGAATGAAGTTTTCTAATTTACGACTTGCTGGTTACACTGTGAGCGGAATGCACGGTACAAGTATTTTTTGCAATCATCGACCTTTCTCTTTACTGAACATCTAGTTTCCATAATAATGCTGTGTAGAGTGATGAAGTTGTGACGGTAGTACCTGGCTGGTGTAATGTGGTGAGGTTGTGACTGTAATACCTCAGTGGTGTAGTGTGGTGTGGTGTGGTAAGGTTGTGAACGTAATATCAGACAAACGGAGAAGTGATGCGCAAGTCACTGAGAAATTCATTATCAATTAAACTAGTATAAATTACCTTGTTTGGTAGGAAGTCAAACTGAGACATCGTTGTTATTATTATATTTTTTTTGCATCAAATTTTCCTTTCCGCCTGGATCAAGACCATCATGAAGCGTGGCATTTGCGACAACAGCAGCGAATAATTAATTATGAACTTCTCACCGGTCTAACCACCCCTCTCTCTCTCTCTCCATAAATTATAAAGCAAATAACCTGCCAAAGCTGATACTGACTTTAAAAAAGTCCACAGCACTTCCCCGGGATCCAACAATTGCATCGTAAAACCACAAACTGCATTAGGAGGTCCAATTAAAATTGTGTGCAGGATATCGCTCTAGCCCTGTCCAGTGTGCCTTACACCATGGATCGTGTACTATACACATACGACCGACTTGATGGAAGCACGCTGCGCCAAAGGTCATTATGAAGCAGACTCGTAAATACGAGAACACCGCTGCCACCCCAGTCCCTTGTTCTCTTTTGTCTGATGAGAGAGGACTAAAGAGATATGAAGGGCTACATTAAATAATTCTGGCATTTTGAGCGTTATATTTCGATACGGAGTTAAATTTATTTTGGCCATATTTGACAATTTAATTTTTTATGAAACCAAACGTCTTGACTAGCATCGGCCTCCAAATGCTAGAGATACATGAGATCTGCATAAACACACCCAAAATTAAGGCTAAGAATTTCACCTGCATTAACAAATATAACAAGAAATATGCATGTTGACCGGTGATCAGATTTAATGAATAGAAATATAAGCAAACCAGGGATGACGGTGCCCTAAATTCTTAAAATTCATTTGTAAAATCTCCCTTGAGAATTGTAATTAGATAAAGCTTTTGGACAAATTTAAAGACTGCGCTGCTTCACCTCCCTCAGTGTTTGGGTTCTGATGTAGCAAGATATACAAATGAATATTTCAAAATCGGATTATTTATAATTTCACATACATAAGTACATCATACCGAAGTAAAATCAGAAATGTAAGACACATACTTATTGCTCTATACAATGTGTTTTAGAATTCCTTGAAAAAACTTTAACATGAGGTTCGTTTAGGTGAAATAGACACATTTCCCTCAATGGAGGCATTCTTAAAATGCTTAGTTAATAGTTTTGAAGACTTGAATGTTTGAGCCTATCGATAGGAAAATAAGTAATCAAAGTCAGAACAAGTTTATTATTATGGACGAACAATAGAGAGTTCGAAGGTAGGTTAGGTATCCGCAGTAGTTGATCGAAATTCCGTCCGTCGTCCGTGATGCATGCGTGGAAGCACCGGGGCAATGATTACTGAAATTCCTGGTGACTCTGCACGAGTTCAGCAATCAATGTGCTGACGTTACCACTTGTGCATCATAGCAGACGGGTGGAATATTGAACTCTTACTGTGAATACCTAACATGCCTACAAACTATGTATTATTTGCTCATAATGATAACTTTTTTCTGAGTTTTATTTCGTATTTTCCTACTAACACGCTTTCACTTTCAAGTCTACATTACTTTTTAACAAAGTATTTTTGGACATGCCTCCATGGAGTAAGACGTGTTTATTTCACTAAAATAAACCTTACGTTAAAGTTCATTCAAATAATACTGGAACTCCGTGTGTAAAGTTTTTGGAGCAAAAAGCCTCTTTGCGATCTTTTTCGCTTGAATGTTAGGGATCAAAATATGTTCCCCGGACAAATTAGTCACGCATTACTAATATTGTTTAACACCTCCACCAACACAAATAATTGTGGCAATTCCGCGCGACATTGAATCTATTGTAAAAGTATCCTAATGAACGCCTAGTCGATTTTAAAACACTTGGATGAACTGACCTCGTACGTGGACGATCTTATCGACGTCGAACTTGTTCTCGGTGGCCCCACAATTTTTTCATCGAGTTCATTTCTGGGGACTTAGCTGTCCATTCGAAATGCTTGAATTATCCTGAATAACTGTCATGACAATTAGCACTTTGACTACGGCGTGCGTCATATATGGTACACGCGATCATCTAACCTAACGCAATGAAAGTACTAAGATATATGGATACAAATTTTCAAGTTTTCATAAAATTTGTGTTCATTACTCGAATAACCTACTTTAGATTAGGAAGAAACTGAATAGGATAATCAAATTTATGAGAGCAAAATCCTTCAATTTTTAACTCACAGCCGAAATTTTTGTCGACAAGAAATATTTCCTGCGCGGAGAATAGCAGCCAAAGTGTTAATGACGGTTCTAGCCCGATTCACCCAGCATTTGTCAACCAGAAAGAACAGTAAACCAATGTGTTTTTCTTCATTTAGATATTTTGCAAACGACAAACTTGGTTACCCAGTAGCTCAATGTAGTCATACTGATTCAAGTCAAGTTTGACTGATACCTCACCTAAAGGACTCGTTTCTGTGAAGCAGAAACAACCCCAGAACATGAGAAACCGTCCTCTTCTTTGTATTGCTCCTTGCACACTGGCTTCGTTGAAGGCTTCATAACGTCTTCGATGAACACAACGGTGGGAATCAATGCTATAAAGACAAATTCGTGATTCATCTGACCACATGTCACTTTTCTATTTCTCTACAATCCCAGTGGAACGTGACTTTGGCCCAGTTTAAATGAGTGGAATGTGGACAGGATTTAACGTCGACCGTTTACGAGTCATTCTGTTACATATATCCATTGCACGAAGTTCCCTGCGAAACGTTCACTCGGAAACAGCAGAGAAAGACCGTAATTGACGTTTCGCAATGGTTTCGCTATTCCGCTCAACAATTCAGGAAACACGGTAGCGATCCCAACCGGTTTAAATTTTCTTTGGACCCCAATTTTGCCTTGAACACCCGTTTGCACAAGGGTTGTTTCCATTGTTTGTGGAAGCTCATAACCATAACAGTGTGGCATATAACACCAGTGAATTACGCTACTTCCTTCTCTAGGTGTCCCTTAGTTCAATCAAATGCAATAACCTCTTTGTGCAATTCCGAGGCGCTTTGCTATCGTCCCATCGTTGTGGTGCAACTAAGAAACAAGCTTATGCCTCGTCAGCTCTGAATGAAGACTGATGCCGGTTCAGTACTTGCATACGACGTAAACTTTGGGTACAGCTTTGAAAACCGATTGATGAACGTAGTAAATAAGTGGAACTGGAAAAATAATGTTGCCTGATTTTGTTGTCCGAGCAACTCATTACGAGCATCAAAAACGTCATGTAACATCGTATGCGCCTCCCATCTTATAGTACTGGTGAGCCTGTGGACACGGTATATTTTCCACACATTTGTTGTGGGCGCAGTCATTTTCTCATAATTGGAATAGTTATCAGTTGCTGACAAAAATTTCTTCACAATGCAAACTCATGTTGTTTAGCCCCAAACTGTTCTGCATTCTACACTACACAGCAGGAACAGAAATGTGAGGGGATCTGCATTTTTTGGCTTGATCTTCGGGGAATCCTCCAGCGCCTGTCCAACACTTACCATCTGCAGAAAGCTAGTAGCCGTTGAGGAATATAGTATACACCGAAACAGCTGCCAAGTTCGAACAAAAAACCTTACCTTGTAACCAGAAAAGGAATATGCTCATTGAAACTTGTAAAATTTTTGCGATATTATAACGACACGTGTATTTGAACCTAATTCAATTCTTTGAAAGAAGGCTTCACTATGCTCTACGACTGACAAATTTTTACTAAATGTCACGAACCAGTCAAATTTGACCCACGTACATTATCGGATGATTCACCAACATGCTAAGCGTCCTTGTAGATACTTTTTCTGCACAATGAATATACAAATAGCAATCCAGATGACAGGCATTGCATTGCAGCTTATTGAGTCAGAATCCAAAGACATCGAGCGTAAGACATGTGTGGCATTGATCACAAGTTACAGTCACAGATCTCGCAACAAAGTTTCGGAGTTGCATGCAACGCTAAATGAGTCTGTACAAGTAAGTACTCACGCTGGTAGCCAATCTGCCAAGCCCGACGTGCTGGGGGTCCTTCTTCTTGAACAATTTTTTGGCACGACCCCAGTGAGAAGGGGGAGTTAGGGTCGTCGACGTCCGTGATGGTGGGGAGCACGACGCTGGCGCGCTTCTCGGGGGGACCTCTAATGTTACGGCGGTTGTTTGCTGTTTCCATTACAATTTTTTCAGGCCCACTTCCTTCACAACCACTGCCGTTCCCACCACCTCCTCCTCCACCACCGCCACCACCACCGCCACTCCCCTGCTTTACCAGTTTGACCGCCAACCTGAAAGCTTAAGGTCAACAATTGCGTCTCCAATATTTCACACGCACGAGTGGCAGACTTGTCTGATCAGCGCGTAGCTAACAGGCTTCTGGTAGTTCTTTCATTGGCACCAATACTTGAAAAGACACAACAACGAAGGTGTCGCTACAGAGCAACCAATAGGAGATGCAGCGCTCGTTGCACGCAATCGGGCGTCACCAGATATTGGGTGTGCCGTTCGCAACTTGGGACCAGCTTGCAGTGGTGAGGGAGCGGCGCTCGCTCCAAAGAACATCCTTCACATTCCATTTGAATTTATCAGCCGATAAGTTCAACCTTCCAATCTAAGGCGGATGAATTCTAATAGTATATATTTCTATGCATTTTGATGCTTGCTGCGGGTGGATCGCAGAGTTTTCAGTGAGAAAGACTTAACTTATGTATGGGCCAAAATCAAAGAAACTTCAAGAAATTATTTACAATGCGAGAAGCCCAGGAGGTGAGGCAGAATGCAAATCACTGGAAAAGTACAGAGGCTGTGCGGTGACAAAAGGCACATCATTAGTGACACTCAAAAAATTTGTTGTCTCTTAACATCGTTACATTCTAGTACTTCCAACTTAGCAAAGCTTTCAACACAAATATAAAAAGAACAAAGGGCAGTAAAAATTGGCAAGTGTTAAAATAGCTTAGCTTATATCTTCATCACGTAGGAAAGGCTAGACTCAAAATCGGCTCGATAGCCTCGTTAGAAACAAGTGATAGCCCAGCAATGGATCTCTGAGCCAGAGAGGAAAAATTGAAGCTTACGCGTGGATCCACTATTGATGTCTAACCTGAAGCGCATACAACCTATCTTCATGACTTCAATGAATTTACCCTAGAATGAAAGAATCAGGAATAACACAAAATGTTAAATAAACTCAAACTCCTGGACTCGTTATTTAAAATAAAATCATGTAGCGCGTCATAAACGTGGGTTGTTTGATACCCTAAAATATGTTGTGTTTAAGGCTTTACCCTCCCTGAAATATAATTATATCATACGTACTTGCTCGTGCTGTGTTCGTGCATTTTTTGATGTGATACCACCCCACTTGTACGGTGATGTAAGTGACGGAGCTTTACAACATGAGCTGAAACGCTTGCTTTACACAATAGTACGAACCCCATTTAGCGGTGAGTATTCTTCCTAAATTGCATGATATGCACAATTGTCGACGTCAACATTAGAATTTCAAGCACTCCGGCTAATGGATGGACGAGGGAAAAATAGAAGAGAATAACTTTCAAAGCATTTGCAATTGAAGCGATTTGGGAGTTAGCTTCAGTGTCCTACAAAATAAAATCTCACTGAAAAACAACCACGAATAAACACTAACGTCGTGTTAGGATATTAGCTGCACGCACGTCCGCAAATGGCAAAAAATCATCAATGGAAGGGATAAAAGTTGCCAGCAATAATGCAGTCAAAGGACGCGTCTGAGTTTTTCTCAAGACAAAGTCCAAGAATTTTTTCATTTACCGTCCAATGAAGCGAAAGCTCAAAGGCTTTTGGGCTTCGGTTTAAGGTTCAGAAATATTGGCCACAACTATTGAAACTAATGGTCCGGCCACGTCCAAAACCATATATCAAGCGGGGCAAATTTGCTTCGGCCCGAATATTTTTCGAAGAAATCCGGAAGGGTTAGAAGTGAGTTTTCAATCTCTGAAATAATCAGAAAATCGTCAAGGAAGATCGACCATGGCAAGCATTTTTTGAGGCTCGTCAAGGAGAAGTCTAAAATCTTGAGGTTTCTAGCCGCTGCCAATCTTTCCAAACTTCAAATGACTAAACCTAATGTGAAGAAAAAACGAACCTAGATAAAATTCGACCGAATAGCCCTCACGTTTTTGAACGAAACTTGGAAGTAATCTGAATCTTCTTAAGTTCCGCAACGCTTGCATCAAAAACAAACACGTCTGATGTGAGACTCAGCTAAACACTCGTCAGTCAAAAAGTAGCGCCAGGAAGGCAAAGAGGAGACAAAGCATCGTCGAAAGGAAGAAGCTCACGAGAGTTGAGAGCGCTACAAGAGCTGGCATGAGACTGGTCATAATCGATGTAGTTCGGTCGTAAATTTAAACCAATGAAGCAAGGGAGCTTTATTGATGGGCTCGTCTATCATCTGAGCGCGACGCAGTTTGACAAGCTTTCCTCTTTTGCCAAATCATGGGAAGAATTTTATGTTCACTTTCTAGAATTGTGCCACAGGAGATCAATCGAGTCCCACAGAATTAAGTTTTGTTGTGATTGATATTTGTTATGATCAAATGAACAGATGAGCATAAAAACATTTGAATTCTAATTGTACATGGAAGTTGCTTAACGAAAAATATAAGTTATTCATTAAGCCATACAGATAATGCTTTCTAAAAGACCTCATCCAAATTTATAAAAACAAACAAATATAACTTTCGTCGTTTCGAAAGAAACGCATCAAAAGATTTTACCCAAGATTAGGAAATAGAAGTTGAAACCACACGAACTAAAAAAATTAAGTAGTTCATTTTATTTGGTTCATAAAAAAGCGTCCAAGAAAAAGCCTGACGCTCCTGCCCTTGCCAATTACGCCAACATGGAGTCTACTACAACGTAATTTTGTCAAACTTTCTACGTGATTCTTCTTCAAAACTTCGCACTTCCTTACTGATAATTATCGAGAAAAATTTCACTTTTGAGAAACAGCGACATCCATCATTTCGTACTTCATTTCGTACTGCTTCAGTGTACATGTACTTACACACTGAAAAAGCAGATTTGCATAAAATAAAACAATGAATTCCAAAACTCTTCTAGTATGAGTGCACATCTGGAGAGGCCAGGCCAGTCGCAGTTATGCTTAATTGGTCGACGGTCTCTGTCCTCGTGCGGTGGAGGGAGAGATGTAGATACACACAATAAGAGACCTCAATTTTCATAAAACATCTAGCCTGCTAAAATTCATACAACCCACACAGAATAAATATTTGAAAGAAAAAGTGAAAATATTGAACAAAATTTCTCCTGTTACAAGTATGTGGTCTATTACAACATTTATGGCGCTGGAAAAGTATTCAACCAAAAAAGTTTCCTATGTTTAATATTTTGTTGCGTCTCGAATAGCGGCTGTCGACGCACCTTCCGGCGCCTCTGCCACTGACGTACCTTCTCCATCGCGACTGTCTCGACTTACCTTGTCATGTTTTGATGCGAGGTATTATTATAATATATATTTTTTTAAATAATGCAGTATATTTTTCTGATCATTCGACGGACGCGTCAGGTTCAGTGCGAACTCGTTTTTAATTGAAATGAGATTATTCAAAATACGCTACCACCCTCCGATTTTGCACGAAACTATTCTCAATTCATCGAGAATAAAATTCATCCCTTTAATTAGTCATTAAGTAATATGAAGTTATGCCATATTTATCTTTAATTTACCGAGCAATCAGGATTAAAATAGTCAGCGTGTCGGTGAGGTCGAAGCTCACGGAATGAATATGTTTTATTTTCATCTCGTCAATTCTTAGAACCTCATGAATGCAGATTACGAGCTTACTCGGTTAGATATGAGTTGTGAACGTACGTTGAAAAGCTCCTTCATGTGTCTGAAAAGCTTGATGAAAACAATCCTAACTGAGTCGGACACGTCATAAATAAATCATAACGAATCAATAACACCGGTAAAATGAATCTACTCGCGTTACAAGGTTACAATCAGAGCGCACACATTAGGGACGCTAATTAATGAGACCTGGACACATTGAAGACGTGAGCAAACAGCAACGCACCATGAGCCGCTGCGAGAGGAGTGACGACAGGAACACGATTAGAGGGTGATGCGCAACTGAAGATGTGCGGGTGGATGTGGTCGCGCCCGCAGAATACTAAGACGGCTAGTAGGGCTTGATTTAAACTAAGAAAAAGTGAAGATTACTCATCTACGCATCTGCAATAACACCTCCCGTGAATCGTAGATGTGGATTCTTAAGAGTAGAGTGATGTAATTTTAATGCATCACGTCTTGTGGAGTACGCGGCTCTTGGGTAATTAATGCCCGCAGGCGAGAGCACAACTTCCCACACCAAGGACCGGAGTTGAGATGCAGGCTACCCTTTAATTTTTGTACCATCTGACCAGAGAATATAATCAACAACGAAGGAGATGAGTATTTTGATAATATTCTATGATCAGATGAGACAAAAATAGGCCTGTTCGGCAATAATTACCAAACGGACTGTTTAGCGAAAACCAAATATTTCCATGCGACGACGAAACACCCTGCCTACAATGAAGCATGGCGGTGGAAACACCATGTATAATGGGGTTACTTTTCCTCTGCAGGCCCAGGACAACTCCATGTCATTAAAGGAACCATAAATTCGACTTATTACTGCAAAATTTTGTCTGAATATTTGATGCCTTCTGTTCAGATGTTCGAGGTGAAAAGAGCTAAATGGGTGTTTCAACAAAATAACGACCCTAAGCACAAGTCGAAATACTCTTCAGAGTGGCTTCGGAGTAAGTCAGGGTTTTAGACCGGCCTCCCCAATCGCTAGATTTTAATCCAATAGAAAATGTTTGGAAACAGTTGAAGATTCAAGTTAGAATGAGAAAATCATCCAATCTGGCTGAATTCGAGCAATTATGTCTTGAAAAGTGAGAGAAAATGCCTCAGGACTTCCGCAACCCCTTCATCTCTTCATACAGCTTCGCCTGCAAGTGGTTGTAGCTAATAAGGACCATGCGCTGAATATTAATATAGCTGAACGTTATGCTACAAATACTTATTTGACCCCCGCTGCTTTAGTATTTTCGTTGTTGTTTGAACATTTAAAACAAATTATTGTTCACTAAACATTACCTCATGTGTTAGATCTTGCCGTTTCTAATGTAGGATTAACAATTGTCCTAGGTTTTCGGCAATGCGTTTAATAGCGAAAAATGTAAATTATCTGGTACGTTACGAATACTTATTCGACCCGTAGTGACGGTGCGTCGCGTGCTGCAAGATAGAGCAATACAAATCTCAAATCAAGAAGCACATTCTATGATAACGCTCCTCAACAATTCAAGAAGCACATTCTATGATAACGTTCCTCACCAATTTAAGAAGTAAATTCTATGGTAACGTTCCATTCAAGAAGAACATTCTCTATGCTGAGTTTCAATTTTTTAGACAATCAGTGCATATTTAAACTGATGTACGACTACGTTTAACTACATTTAAGCTCAAATTAGTCGAAAAACTCACATACACTTTAAATTATACTTTAAAAATTCCTGCCCTTCACACGAAAATAGTCCTCGAGTGAAGCTTGTATCGTATAAAATTCAAGACGAATAAGTCGAAATTTTTAAAACCAGCGTTAAGCTCTTGCCCTTGAGAGCTAAACGGTTATCTCCTTCTGTTACGACATATTTTAACATATTGTTGCACTGAAGGAGCGTAGCTTCAAGCAGAATTTTAAAACTGTCAACCTTGGTCTCAACACTCGCCTGTAATTCCTCCTGCAAGCCATCTGACTAAGACTTTTTCAATTGTGTATTCGATGAAGTCCAGGGGTCTCGTCAAGCGCGAGACTTCAACATCCTAACAGAAAAAGGGCTGGGGCAGGACTGACTTTTTGTTGCTCTCACGGGAAAGAAGCACTCGACTCCGATGACAAATCTGAGCAAATCCCAGCTTGGCGTAAAACAAGAGCTTGCTTATCAAAACACGAGCCTGAAGAATGAAATCTTCTTGGGATCTAAAAAGCTCGTTGCCAGCAGATGTTCCAGAAAACATGAACTGTCTTGAAAATTGGTCCGCTCTTCCAGCTCCGTGTTCCATTAATTCATTCGCTTTAATTTTCGCAAGCTCATACCTTTCAGCTGGGTCATCAAAGGAAAATATTCGGCAGTCATCATATTCACACCGCATTACTCTCAGTTTCATATACGGCCCGTAAGGCCAGTCCCTTCAAAAATATCTTCGTATCATCTAGAGCAGCACAACTCAGCCCAATACACCCGTACAACGAATTTTATTTATGTACATATCGTTTATATATATATATTTTTTACAATCATTCGAATTAGAGCATAATCCATTTTGCAAACAGGCTTTTTCCCAGTTTGGCTGGAAGGCTCCCATTTAGCAAATATCCAAATCTTCGCGAAAAAATGGTGCCCCCAGCCACCAACCAGGAGGCGGAATATAATACCTCCAAGCCATGGATGCCCTGCGTACGACGCCCGCTCCGAGCCGGCAAACAAGGGACCAGGAGTTCTAAGAAGTTTCACAGGAATGTGTCAACAACAGCCTCACCTGACTCCTCTAAACTTGTCTATTCCCAGAATTAATGACAGACTGAGGACCGGAGGGAAAACTGCGGAATAGCTAGACGTATGTTGTTAATATGGACTGATGATCACACTGAAAAGCGACCGTGAATGAAATGTTGGTGCTACCTTACGGCGCTGACCAGCAATTAGCTTGAAGGTTTTACCATTTGAATAGGTACGCTATTTCCAAATGTGAAGCACGCATAGGTCACTCACAACGAACGTACGCGTTACTAAAGAGAAAAGAAGGCCTGTTCGAAGCGTCTGCAGAAGGCAACTCGATGCACGGAACAGAGCCAGGGAAACAAATGACCCATGAATGGGACTCAAATGGCATCATTTGTCCTAAACAAACTGCCGTGCGCTGAAATGTGCTTAACCAAACTGTTGCGTGCTAAATATTCGTAAAACTTTGTGCCACTAAGTACAAGAAATAAAATAGCGCAACTCCAGTAGCAAGGATTGCAAGCGAAGTAAAAAATCCCTTAGTCAGATGACATCATAATTCATGACGTCCTCATTGTTCAGTCAAGCTAACAGAGTGAGGAGTGAATTCGTCAGTGAAGAATATTCAAGTTAATAACAAGAGTTTGAAACAATAAAACACTCTGAACATACAGATACACAGCTTTACGAATAGCGGGAAAGTTTGAATATCCCCATAGCCTGCTGGTGAGCAACAGCAGCTGCAGCAACATGGCAAAATTAGATGCTCTTCACGCAGCGACTAATATCCGCTCACAGCAATTCCTTGAACACTTAGTTCGAAAGCAATTAGATCACAATGTTCATACAGAGCCCAGTCATCCATGAAAACAGGATCCTGCACCTAAGCCTGTGCGTGTGAGACTGGACTGTATATCGAAGGTTTCTCAAACTATGGTCAAGTCTCACATCACAAAGAAACGTTCATTTTTATCATTCGGCATTACAGAACTTTATGTAAAATTATTGTAGAGAATGACTTAGATCGTCTGTTTGGATATTTCTCAAAAATTTTGCCCGCATCACACTACTCATCATTTTTTCGCTTCTGTGCCGAAGTAGCAACCATAAAATTTTATTTTTCAACAGAAAAGCTCAAAACTGGTAAAACATCTAACTACCAGCAGCTTCATGAGCACTGTAGTAATTAATACAACTGCTCTCGTAGGGCAATATGACAACAATTCACTTCCTCAGAAGAGTCAAGCCCACAATAACACAAGGAATCCAGATCAGAATAACCAGCACAGACATGTGCAACTTATGTTCTTTCCTTTCCAACTCCCTGGTTCGATACGATAACGAGTCCACAAAAAACGGGGACGCTCTCACATGAAGAATTAGTAGCAGGAGCAGCAGCAATACTATCAGCAGTGACAGAGATGGGAGCATTTCAGTAACTCAAACTACGTGGAACCGAAGAAACGGCACCATTTAGTGTGCACTATAGTCTCAAATGAAGAACATGTAGACGTGTTTGACTTACGCTGCCTGGTTGCAACAAGAATTTTCTAAACCTAAATTTAACAATTCATTACTCAAGTATTACAAATAGTGTTATTAAAAGTATATTTTATTTCATTAGGGGTTGTCCACTGTTGCCACATTATACGCGATTCTAATAGACAGACTCAGTTGCAGTTCAATTTCTTTTCTCAGTTTCAGATTCACTTCCAGTTCACATCATAAATCTTTGATGCCGTTAAAGTTATAAAGATAGCTTAACAATGCCACCTACCCTTGAGGGTCCCTATGTTCTAAAAATATCCTGAAGTACAATTTTTCAGTATATCCTCCTGAGTCTTGCGGGGCGTAATGGGAGACACGGGGCTCTTGTACAACACACTTCTCGTACTATCAGCGTCGGATTATCAGCTCCGGATTATCAGCTTCGGATTATCAGCTTCGGATTATCGACTCCGGATTATCCAGTCCTGATTAATACCTCATGGCTTTTATGATAGGCTTTGAGAATGATGATTAATTTCCCACGTAGAACATTGCATGAAAATGGACGAGAGAAATCCGCATAGAACATTTACCTGGGGTTGGTAAAGCCAGACCTATTTTGCCCTTACAGTTATCATAACTATTTTTATTATATTATTATTACCACCATTAGATAAACTAAACCTCTCATGCCACATGGAGTACAATCTCAAGAGAGCGACAGGGACCATCAGTACAGAACATCGAGAACGGGGAATCTATGTAAAAGGTGTCTTCCAGCACATAACAAGATCTCCTGTGCTCAGAAACAGAATGTATAAATAAAAAAGGAAAAACAAACAGATAGTTAAAATGGTGGGAACATTTAAAAAATTAAAGTGGGCACGAAAGATTGAAGTCCCGAAGGCTTATAGCTGAGGTAACCTATCAATGTCTTCCAGGGTTCTCCGTGATAGACAAACCTAACCCTATTGTCTATCCTATACTTCTTGAGGGGTATTGCACACGTATCAAACGTTGTTTTTACCTTGATACTGCATAGAGTATACTGGTGTGACAAATGGGGAAGCTGAAATTAGATGAGCAAAAAATAAAATCTTGAATTAATAAAATAAAATCTCAGAAACTAACATGCAAAACAATAACCAGAACAAATGTCTGAATGCAGTGCAACACCATGGCTTATCCATCTTTAGGTATATAAAATCGCTAGCAATTTACAAAATAAAAAAGTTTTTCTCTCCCTTGAGACAGTAATTGCGTCCATGATGAAGACAGACGAGTTAAAAAAAAAACCATAGCGCAAGTGGCAGCGTGTTTTCCTCCTATTCAGGAGGTCCCGATTTCTATCCCGGACGAAGTACTTTCAAAAGGGTGGAATTTCAGGGTGGAAAGACAATATTTCTGAAAGGCAGCACACAAGTGTGTCCCGAGCAGGTTAGTTCAAAATTCTTTCAAGGATTCTAAGCGTTGTACGATTGGTCATGCCCTCTGTTTATCCTGACCAATTCATCGGTGCCCCTGCTTCGTCGTGCCCCTGCTCCGTCGTGCCCCTGCTTCGTCGTGCCCCTGCTCCGTCGTGCC
>VOMN01046448.1:0-11099 GCA_014899125.1 Orchestia grillus | reverse complement strand
TAGAGTTGAACGTTGCCAATAAATTTGCGCGTAACTGTACTAGCGGCAACGGTAAAAATCGAGCACCGTCTCGATGTGCTGGAGAGCAAGCGATACCCGTGAGCCAGTGTGTTCAAGGAGGCGAAAAACTTTAGTGTCTACTGTTCATTTATTTCATAATTATCTTCCGATTTGTCTATCAAGTTTTTCGGTAACAAATTTTTAAAATTATGAAGAGATTCATTTGTACTCTTTGTACAAAAAAAAAGTATACGAGCATCAGTATATCGAAACATTTCATTTTTCACTCTAAAACTTTGATCGATTAACTTGGGTTCCTTTACACTGCTAATACAACTGATATACAAACTTAATTTTTAACCGCTGTTTTTCTCTAACAAGTTGATTTAAGAACGACAACTGTGAACTGCTCAAATGATATTTTTGTATTACCTTAATGTCGTATTAAATGAGTGAGAATTGTTACAATTAATTTGTACGGATTCAATATGAAAAAATAAAAAAGTGATTCAGCCCCTGTTATTCGTTATCAATGTATACTATCCTGCACGACAGTCCAGAGTTCACAAGTATTCGTTACAGATTGAAATGGAATCAACCTGCAGAGGCCCTCGAGTGAGGAGGTCAGTGTTCGACTTGCGGCTCCACAGACGCGTTGCTGTAGCCCCGGAAGCTCAAACCTCGCATTACCCACATCTCTCTCGAGTCAGGAATTATGAGGCATTTAAAACCCTATGTTGTCTTGTCCGTCAACTCTGATGGAGTAAATAGTCTATTTTTTCTTCATTTTGTAGGCATTTAAAATTGGACCTGGTGTCTGAGCATGTGTCTCTTGACTAATGCTGAAGGTAATTTATCAGCTCCTCCGTTTGCGGTATCTCTATAATTAGTGGTAACCATGACTTTAGTAGACTTTAATGCGTTGATACTTAAATGCAGCAAATAAACATTGAGTTGAAGAAAAAAATTAAGAAAATATAATTCAAAATCCTTTGAATAATAGCGAGTACGAATGAAATGCGGCAGTTTAATATTTATCTAATAAAGAACGAGAGAGTTTCAGTAGTATAGATTGCAGCGCTTTAGTGACTCGAACTTTCTCGCGCCGATATAGTAGGGATGCATTTAGTACGGACTGGAGAGAATGGGGAATTTACGCACAAGGTGAATTCCCACACAGGATCCCTGGCGTATGGGAACAACAAGTTAAGAAAGAAGAGGAAGAAAATACAGAGTGATAGCGAAGGCATGAAAACTGAACGAAGCCACGGGGTACGAAAGACCAATGTCCCAAAAGCTTATCTAGAGCCGAGTTAACCTAACAGTGCCCCCTAGGGATGCCAGTCCCAATAGCATATGATATAGAAACCAAACCAGCCAAGCTCGCTTGCAGGTCCTGTGCCCCTTAACGGGAAGGGGCAAGATAGCCAGCGAGTTTATAGCACCAACAGTACTCGTATTTGGACATGCGAACTGCTTCTAAAGGACTACCTTCTTGTGCCCAGAACATCATTAAAGTTTTAAAAAATATCCCATAACTACTTAGCGGTCACCAGTGTTTGTACTATTTTGTTTACTTGTCTTTACAATAAAGCCGTCGTTTTAGGTTCCCTTTTAGTTACAGTTTCAGGTTTTTAATTCTAGTTTAGTGTCCTTTTCAGTTTCAAGTGAATTTCTACCTCAAGGTAAACCATTTTTGCAATTAAATTCATAATGGCTCGGGAATGCTACATATCCCCCGAGGATCGCTAAGTCCCCAAGAGGCGCGTAGGTGCATACTTAAAACGATAATATACATTTTGCAAAGGCCAAATTCAGTTTCAACGCATGGAATGTTTACTTTTACAAGTTTAAGGTAGGAATATCAAATGAAACACATTTTAATGAGAAAATTGTTATTTGTCCCATACGAAGAAACGCATTCACAACACTTGTAATATATCACACTGACAATAAAATCATAGAAAAAATTTTAATACGACGCTAAAACCAATTACAAGCTTTACATGATAGACCAAAACATTAAACTTACTTTCAGTGAGCTCGCTGGGAATGTTCGTAGCATTGGGGAACGTGGAGCGTATGAAGAAGAACATGGGAAACTGAATGGGTAGGTTAATGCACATACGTTTCACATTGTAGATAGTTACCAGCATCACAAGATATTCATTTTTTAATATATGCTCATCTGCAGGGAAGAAAAGCGATCGCAGGTAGAAATAAATATAATTTACATAAAATCCATTTAGTTTCCTCGCAATAGCTACTAACCTCGGAGAGCGCATTTCTCGCTGAGGACAGAGGCAGAAATTGAGGGTCAAAACCTGTGGTTGCTGAGCTGTGCAACTCTTGAAAGGCATCAATGAACTCGAGAGTGAAGCTTTGCAGCACAGGGCAAGAACGGGTCAATGAATTCAATTTACGTAGTCTAACATATCGCATAAAAAAGGTTTAATTTAAAAAATATTCTAAATATTAGAGAAAAGTAACGATATTCATCAAGAATATATATACGTACTCCATTATATATTTGTATAGATGATACGTGAAAGGATATGAGCCCTAGATTTCCATTTCATGGCACTAAGCACTTAGCAAAAATAGTCCTCTGTAGAAGCTCAGGAGATCGCTCCCGTATTGACACTTCGAGATCACCTCGCTAGGCCAGACCGAATGCGTATATCACATGGCAGCTGGATTCATAAGAGAGCAAAGAGCCGCACTCAGGCAGCACACGACTGTGGAGGCAGCAGAGAACTCACTCAGGGTCTATCCATTTTCGAAATACGTATACGTCTCCAATGTAAAAAATGTTCTCATGACCCACCCACTGAATGATATCACAATCTGTAAAATAGTTTCACGTGCCAAATTATATGAGTTATTTTTGAATAACGATACTTTGGTAAGTGCTTTTTCACATCAGAACAAGTATGAGCTCATGACAAAAATGGAGTCATGCCACATAAGTGACAACAGCCTCACGAAGAATGCCAGCCACGACAGGGAGGAGAGCACGAACACGAGAATGTGGACGTGCAATCGTGGACAGTAACAGGCGCAACTGGCTGCGATCTAGCCTCACTGAGAGAAGTTCCTAGTCTATTAGTTATGAAACAGGCACAGCTCCCGCGTCGCGGTGCGAGCGTGCCTGCCACAGCTGTTGCAGCTGTGGCGAGTTCACCTGCGTGCCAGTTTCCAAAATACGAACTTGACATCAAATGCTAGAAGAAGATGAAAAAGAAAGCTACACTGACAAAAAAAAATAATCATCAGACTTAGCAAGTTTGTTATGATTTCTATGCGAGCCAAGCGCGAGGGAGTTATCACGCCAGAGTTATAAGGGACCGTTAGTCATTTTGTCTACAACACTATCAAAAACCTAATAATAGCGATGAAATTAAAATAGGAGTAGGGCACCGCGTACATTTGTCTGGAATGTGTGCGAACAATTCAATTTTATATGCTTTCGAAAGCACCGAAGGTCAAAGTGTATAAACAAACGTGTAACAGACTTCGACAAAATTATCCCACAACAAATAATCAGGCAACCTTGAACAGTCGCTGAGCGACAGAAACAAATACATAATAACGACCACGACACCTCTACATATCTGTGCCCACATATACAGAAGAATATTAGAAATAATAACTAGAAACGCTTCAGGAATATGCTAATATTTCAACCAAATATAACAAAGTGGAATTTTACAACAGAAGAGGCCTTCGAAGCACGTAAACTCAGAAGCTAGCCCCGTTAGTGGAGTCTTAGCACCAAAACCTAGAGTATAATGTTCCAAGACCGCCTTAGAGATAAAAGATTTGAACCAGGAACTATGCTGGTCTCACTAAGGATGACCACAACGTTTTGTAGAAAAATACATTCATCTAACATTCGAGACTGCGTCGTTGGTTCAAGTTGCCAGTGCACAATTTACATAACAGTTCGATGAGGAGAGAGACCTTGGTACTCCAACAATAATGAATTAGTTCTTAACACTTTTCAGGTGAAAGACCAGCAGCAAGGCGTGAGGAAAGGACAAGCGCCGAGTTAATTCCCAACACAGTCGCTGCGCACGGGGCAGAGGGAGGGCTTCGAGACACCTCAGTCACGGGCTGTACGCTGCCGCACCGCAGAAAGTTGACACAATTGTGCAATATCCCTCGATGTGCGTAACGAGGAAACTTACATCCACAATCCTTCATTTTGACTGGAGCAAAAGAACAATAAAGCTTTATCAATAATGCGATGGTTTGACCCAAATAACAATAAAACTCATTTAGAGATAACAGTATATTGGATCAGGACTTGATGCATCTCAACGAAATGGAAGAAGGTCGCCAGCGCGTGACCTCGCAGGCTGCAGCGGACTCCCATGTAAGAAGTCCAAGACAAGAAACAGCTTGATTATAAAACGAGAACAAGTATAAAAAGGGATTTTAATATAAAAATACATCAAACCTGAAACACAACGCATAATAGCTACTAAATGCTATAGAATAAACAAAACAAATTTGAAGGGCAAGAGTAAATAAAGAAATTTGCGCGGTTACCACGTTACTGTCTCGTGCGGTGGCTTTGAGCAAAGTAAACCTAAATTAGTGATACATAAAGTGAAAAGAATCGAACTTGTCCGGCTCTCTTTTGTTGACTAGAATATTCAAGTAGTTCGCCAAGAAACTTCATCACCACGAGGTCAGCGCTCTAAATATTAGACGAGTCCAGCACCGTGTCCTAGTTTCTTCATCATTTGTACGGAACTCACAGCACGCAAGCTCAGTAATTAGAACTATAGTTTAATGCACGAAAAATTAAAGTTAACGGTACGCTATTAACTAGTTTAATAACTTAGCCTAGATCAATGCTCATGACAATGAACCGGCACGACTTTTCCATAAAATTCCAATAGTCGCAACAAAACTACTATAACATCCAAGTTATCGAAGTAACTTCTTGAACGTGTTGCCTGAATAGCTCGTGTGCGTTGAAAACTTTGCGCAGCTCATTCTCTGTTTATCACACCAATATTATTTATGCGTCAAAAGTTCTTTGAAAATACACTACAATACTCTAACTTAACTTCATATTTTAGTTTCACGCACTAATAGTGCACGATAGTAAATGTTTCCAGGAGGAAGAGTCAGCTCCAGGAGGAAGAGTTGTTAGAACATTTTCTAGTTAAAATTTCACTACGCACACAAGAATTTGAAAGCACTCATAGAAATGTTGAAAGCACTGTAGAAATGATAATCCAAACCTAAACTGAAGTTGTCGTACTGAATTGTCTTGAATTTCTGTGCCTTCTGATAAAATGAGTAACACAGTACATTTCATTAGCAGACAATTTTTCTGTGCACAGTCCTAACTGAATAGAAAAGTATTTCACTATGCACAATAACCTAAAGAAATCGCAGCAGCAAGTCGAGACCACCACACTAGCGGAAGGACAGAGGCGCGCTCAGAAGTATCATAGCTGTGAGGACCATGGCAGAAATGGTGCACAGCTGCTGACCGAGCATCGACACCCACACGTCTACTTGCAGTGGCACAGTGCCTCAATACTAACCCTGCATCGCTACCAGCTGGCACTGGTTTTAGTACCAGAGCCATTACCAGCACGAGTACCAGTACCTACCGGAACAAAGACCAGCGCCAGGACAAGAACCACGACCAGGACCATCACTAGCAATTCAGCACCAGCATGGGCACGTTAGCACGAACAGCCACACACACGACTCATGTGTGGGAAGAAAGCTGTCCTCAGTCACATGCTCTCCCCTACTGCTACCATTACCGTCATGCCCTGACTTGACAGTAAAAATCAATAGAAACGCTGACAAATTTTCTTGACAATTATTTTAATTCTACACTATAAAATTGTTTGTTCGTAATGCCACTAATCACTTTCTTCGGACGTTTAGTAGATTAGTTGAAGACGTGAAGGTAAACTCTGCAGCGTATATCGCAGTAATTCATTGACCGCAGGTCGGAGGCGGGTGAGGAATGATCAATGAGCGCCCTGTACTTCGTGGGAGAAGTTGTCCCAATACTCAGCACTAGGAGGATTACAATGAGGAACGGGACTGCCTGGGACCCTTTAGATAACTTATTACAATATAACCAAAATGATAGTTTTTAAACGAGTTATCCTAGGCATGAAGGACAGTATGTGAAGTTTCCTTAAAATACATAACATTGGATAATATCACCAAGAAATTACATTCATTACGAAAGCGAGCCAAAAACTTGGGGCACCGCTTGACAATGCGAGTAAATACACCAGTAACTTTACGCATGCACACTGATTTCCCTCGGCGCAATTACTAAACATAGCGTTAATTACCAGCAGGTTCTTTAGAGAGCGTGTCACCAAAATTATAACAGTGGAAAGACGTTCGAGCGACCGATGCATGCATTTCCAACGACTTCATTTAGTTGGATGACGAGTCTTGCGACTGTGGATTCCAGGCATCGCTTTCACATGGTGTTGCCTCAAACTTGAAGATGAGCAACACAGGTCATGTCCAGAAAGTACGTCGTGAGTTGTTGTGCAGGGCCTGTGATGCAGGGTTTACCTTCAAACTCGGCTTTGAAAGACAAAAGTTAGATTGGGTCCAATGCTTCTGATAAGTTAGAATGAAACCTGCGTTGCAGAGCGTCACATGATGGAAAGTTAGTTTCACAAGAGCGAGAGTTGGACTGGGTTGAGCTCTACAAAAACAGGAGTAAGGTGTCAACCAATGCAGGTTCAACGCCCAGCCGCTCTCGCCACCTTCATGAATACGTGGAGGTGAAGACAGCCTGAAAAACATGGTCACAGTCAGGTAATGTTAATGTAGAGAAAACTAATATAGTTTGTTCGCCATTTTGTTGTTAAATGAAGACTGAGCTCATCATAAGTAGGCGAAGAGACAAATTCAAACTCATTTAGTCATCTTCATCTTTATCAGAAAGAAAATAATTCATCATCTCTATCATAATGATCTTCTATTAAGATATTCACTTCCCTAAATGGATACTTACACCATCTACGATAGAGACAGACTTATATGAATGGACGAATGCTCAAAGCTTTATATATCAATTACAAATATGAATCCACTAATTGTCAAACGGTACAGACCACACGGGAGTAGGAAGCAATACTTATACTACGATCCTCTACCTAGCAATCACTCATACTTTCATCGGTCATAATTCCTTGTCAAGATTTGCAAGGTAAACTTGCAGCACTTTCACATCGCGACATAGGACACCTAAATTTCAAAACTGATGAGGTTGTAGTAGAGCATATTGTTTTTGGGTGGGTAACCATTTGAACGCGTAATATGTCACAACTGTCGCTGAGAAATAACCAAACGTAGGCATACGAGTTTGAGTCCGAATGCAATGAGTGGCTATGCCCCAGCTACCTCTTTCCGCAACTCCAGAAACTAGTAGCGGGACATCACTTGACCGAGTTATCTAAACCCGGAGCAGTGAATGTATTATCAACATAGAATAATCAAGCGAGTTCTCCAGCCGAATACATACGTTATTATATAGTGATTGACCATAATCGTCTTAAACATCAAAAACTAAATAGCACATACACATTATAACGTTTTTTCAACATTGAAAAGAAATCATGTGATACTTAAATACTCGATAAACGACTAAACTACGGTAACAGTATTATGAGACACCATGCATTTCTTAATGGTCCACCCACTCCAGCTATTGCAACAACACCAAACTTCCTAGAGTCGAGTTAACACGAGAAGGTCTCAGGACCATGACTCTTACCTAGACCTGCAGGCACGCCACTACTCCATGTAGGCCCCCGCAGCGAGCAGCATGTCCTCCTCGGTGGTGCGGCGCTTGTAGGGCGCGTGGGAGGTCAGGTGCAGCACCAGGCCTGCGAACAGCACCAGCAGCAGCCCCAGGCAGTTCACCAGCACCGCCTCCGATGGTAGTTGCGCATAGGTTTTTGGCCTGAATATGCAAACTAATGTTGAAGCACTAGGGTATGTTTTTAGCTCAGCAGAGATGATATTAACTACTATAAAATATATTTTTAGACCTAAAGCGACTAAAGTTGTACAACTCGTTATGTAAACTGAAAATATACGTGTAGTTCCATTTGTTCTTTCTTCAATGAAACCAGTACCTTTCGTATTATTTTCTTAATTTAAGTTGACAACGAGTTAAAATTGGTCCTTTATTATTGCCACGTCTGTCACATTGACAAGAATATTTCTTTGTGTAAGTCAAATATTATGGTATCGATAAAAAATTACAGCAATATTTTCGGAGAATTTAGTACTAAGTCTAGCCTCATATTAATGTTCAAACTCTGGAGAATGGGAACCAAACTTGAGCGTAAATCTCAACTGCTGGCATCCGAAAAAAATATAACTATCACAAGCATGGCGAAGCTCTGGAGGAAAAAGTAAACACTAATATTATATAGATGAACAGTGTAAATTTCATCAATACTGAGAACATAATAGAAGCTTGGTTGCTATGTCTCTCACTCTTATGAATCAAGTTACTCTCCAACTCAGATACAATAGCGCGAGTTCAAATTCTACTAACACATTACAAAAAAATCGAATACCTCTCATCCTTTCAAGATTATACTTTCAAAATAACAACATAAGGGTGAAAATCTGCAAAACCAGTTTGAAAGGATGGATATTTTGATGGACGAGGCCATCTTGGGGCATCGCTGTTCATGCGAGAACTGATCACATCGCACGTAAAACGACGACTGGTTGATATCGAATATTCCAGTGCCGCTCTAGTCCAGGCCTTCCACCCATAATACAAGTACAGTTGAACCTCTCATTGATCGATCAATTAATGAGAGGGAGAGATTTCCCGTTGACGATCATGTTCAGCATGTGATTCGTCTACACTTTCGCGGCGGAAATTCTTGTCAATCGAATATGTGCTCAGAGCAACAAGTTTTATCCGCTGCATTCGATATCTGTTCAGTGATGTCCGTAGATGAGAGGTTCATGCACTTAAAATCAGGGCGATGCACCAGTGCTTCGCATTCACGATCATAGCATTCACGCTACACTGCAGAATGCATCTATCGGCAGAGGTTTAATATATCTTTAATCCCCCTCTTGAGGCCCGGCAATGCTTTAGGCTATAGATATGACGGCAGTAGTAAGACAAGCTAGTATATAATAACCATTGATTGTCATTGTCAGATTTGTAGGAAGTGAACAAAATATTTACCCTCTTCAGTGTAATTTCCGATCAGTTTTCACGACACAAACACATCACAGAACATACTGATGTTACGTGAATTCTCTTTCGTTAAGAGATTAAGTTAAAGTGAATGACCCTCTGAGACCATGACAATGGGTTAGAATTGTTGCTAAATTTGTATCGTCTGACGCACGTATTCAAATATTTAATAAAACAATTTTAAGAACTGATTTAACAGAAGTGGTACTAATGCGCACCATTTCCAGGCTCTATGCATAATAAATAAATGTTCTACAGTATTTTTCTCTACATGGTACGCTTACGTGCCGCAGGGTCTGGACGGGTTGAAGTGCGATATCGCACAAGATTTTCCTGCATTTCGCTCGGAAATTTTAGACTGCCACACGTTCAAAAAATGACACTGCCCTTGTCTGGGAAAGTAATAGTGAACAAAGTGAAATAGAAATACCTCCACTTCGATAAACTTGAATATAAAGCGTAAGGCTCCACAAAAAACAAGTTTACTAACTTCCATCAGTCTGAAGCTAGAACTTTGAATAAAGATATTTGAAAATTAGGTTTAGAAAATTAGCCTGCAGCCTGCGAGTGCACACTTGCTCATCCCCATTAGCTATGCGTTAAATAGGCACACACAAAGTAAATGGAGACCCTCACATTGCAAAAAAAGCCTTCTCCGAGATGCCCAGCAGGCTGGTCACCACCGCCCCCAGGAAGATGGCCATTCCAAAGAACTGATGCAGCGGCAGGTACCAGTCCTTGAGGCTCTGTCGCAGGCCAGGGTACAGGAAGCTGACCAGCCCAAACAGCCACTGCAACACACCAGCATGTCACTACGTCAGTCTTGTTGTCACTGCAACACACCAGCATGTCACTACGGCGGTCTTGTTATGTCACTGCAACACACCAGCATGTCACTACGTCTTGTTATGTCACTGCAACGTTTAGGCTGCTTCAACAGGGGTTACAAAGTAAATGTAGCAAATGAGCCTCTGAACTAATGCAGCTACACGAAATTCAACAATAGAACTAAATTTAAAAGATTCTAACCTGCAAAATAGCTCATGAACAAAATAGAGACCTTGCTGAACAGAAAATATTCAATTTAGTGTCTCAGCTGTTTCTGAACTTCATATTTCCGATCTTTAAGTACGCTCAGTTAAACTAAAGCTAATTAAAACAACTGTCACTAAATATTCACGACAACCTTTTGTTCTATGTTGCGTTCATAGGGAGAAAAGACAGAGTTAAAATAGGGAGACGATCTGAGAATGCTGCCACAAAAAAAAAACTGCATCGTCGTAGCTATATTAACAACTTCAAAATAAATTGATTAACTGTTTTACCGCCACTACTGAAAATACAACTAAACTGCTTTTATTAAATCCAAGTCAACTACCAGCTCGCAATAAGTACTTTACATCAGCTCCTTATAAGAGTGCTTAATAGCGCGCTCAAGTCTGCGCTGAGTACGTTGCGGAACTGCTGCTGCCCACACCTTCACCTCACAATATACATGTACCAGATTTAAGCAGGCAAATGGTAGGAAAGAGACTGTAAATAAGTAGACAACTAAACTCACGCACTTACATAGCAATACCTAAATGCAAAGATACAACTACCCCTCTAAATGACCGACCTGGAAACAGAAAAGAATAATGACGACGAGCCCGAACCAGGAGTGAAGGGAGTAAAAGTTGGGGATGGGGGCGGGCTTGCCCTCGGGGTTCGTGTGCAGGTTGTGGGAGTCCAGCACCGCCACCAGCGCTGCTCAGTGAGACTTTGTGCTCAGCGGCTCGCACATTTGCAAAATTTTAGAAGTATACTAAACCACACGTGACCCGTTGAGTCAAATAAAATTTATCAAAATCAAACC